>PYUH01000036.1:5430110-5468879 GCA_016808085.1 Suaeda aralocaspica
GAAGTTGGTCAATCCCACAGGTTAAACCTTAAACTAATGCTTGCCTTGGTGAGAGTCCTAAATGACTTGACTTTATATTAAGTTGGTCAATCCCACAGGTTAAACCTTAAACTAATGCTTGCCTTGGTGAGAGTCCTAAATGACTTGACTTTATATGACATATGGGATGCTTGTTACAATCAACAGCTTCAGAGGCTGATGATTTGTATGAAATAAGAGATGGCCTTTTTTCTTTGTTGGAAAATCCATTCTTTCTCTGCTTCTGAACACAAAGAATTGGTTCCCATCACAAGTGAGCTGCTTTAGAAGTTATCTGGCTGTTATTTCTGCAAATGATCTGAAGTACAGAATTTCCTTTGAAAAGTGATGATCCAAAATTCCAAATGTCATATCATCACAACACTACAAAACCTTCAAGCATAGAGGTTGAATGCTTAAAATATTGCATAAACTGTAATCTTTCTTTTCTGTGAGCTTTACTGATTGCATTTTGCCTACAAGAGCCAGGGTTTCTTACAGAGTTTGATGGGGTTTTATTCCAAATTCACCCTCAGATAGTCCAAATAATTCTGATCTAGAACCAGAAAATGATTCCCTGAGAGTGATGGTTGATGTCTTGATGATAAACTTGTTAAAGTGACGACAGAGAAGATATTGTTTCGTCAAAGGAGAAAGGAAAATTGTGAGAGATAAAGCCACTTGGACTATTGATGTGGGAAAGATGCATTTCTGGCAGTTTACTGCATCCTCCGTTTCACTTAATATATACGCTTTGACTTTTATGCGTAAATTAAAAAGAATTATGTGTTGATATTGATAATATTGAAGTTGTGATTTTTATTGTTATTTAGAGTATTTTAGTGGGAATTGTGTTGGTTTAAATAGGAAAATAATTATTTCAAGTTTTATTAAGTGAGAAGTGTGTTGGTTTGATGTGGAGTTTTAAGGAAAATGTCAAAAAATAAAAAATAATGGTAATTGTGGTTAATTACGGAAAACAATGGTGTTTATTATAGGAAATTTAGAAAGTGTAAAGAATAAAGGGAGACACCAAAAATGGAAAGCTTAAAACATAAACTGGAACAGAGGGAGTATGATGATGGCTAGAATGGTGAAAAAGATCAGATGAGACTGAGAGCTAATGGTTCAGTGTATGTCAGTGTAGGGGTATTAGTAGGAAGATACATAGGGCAACTGATTCACTTGGAGTATTATTTGTGTTTCAAGGTCGTTATGATTTTCAACATAGTACACTTATTCTCTTTGCTTCAAGCCGTTCAAGGAGGCCTGTGAAGCTGTGACGTAGATAGTTTTGACCCCAATTTTTGGTACAGACCTTTGGCATCTACCAATTATCTTGCGTGGATGGTTGTCCATTTCTCCATACAAAAATTATATAATTGGTGGTTTCATTGCTTAATTTTACTCTTTTTTCATGTAAGGTTTTGGGAGTAGTTCTTACATATGGTCATACTTATTGCTGCTGTTTCACTTCTACTTTTTCCATTTTACAGGCAAGTTTCCATTGAGGAAGGAGAAGCGAAAGCTCGTGATCTTAATGTCATGTTCATCGAAACTAGTGCAAAAGCTGGCTTCAACATAAAGGTATGTACATGGATCAAATTTGTGTGATTCAATTAGCTTGTTTCCTGTTACTTTAGTGGGCTGTGTAGGTTTATTGCTTAATTTGATGATTTGATCTTGGCTAACTTAGCACAGTTTAGTTAGAGCCTTTTCAAGTTGTCAGTATCTTTATTGCATATGAACTGATGTAAATCATAAGATCTTTAATATGTTTGACATTGTAGTTAGAAATTTATGTTTGGGTTGCAGTTCAGGTCAACACTGTAGTTTAGGATGGATGACAAACTAGTACTGGGGTTACTGGCATTTATAGATAAATTGTACTGTAGATTTTTGAGCCATAGTTTCTCAAAGGTGTTGTATTTGCTTGGAATATACTTGATAGGGGTCACCGTACCGGTGTAACCCCGTATGGGGTCGTATCTTTGCGCAATTTTCTCTTCTTTTGCAAAGATAACTGACTTTAAATGGGTTTTTTGTAGGCACTATTTCGGAAAATTGCTGCTGCTTTACCTGGAATGGAGACGCTGTCCTCAACCAAGCAAGAGGACATGGTTGATGTTAGTCTGAAGTCCACATCTAGTGCACCGCAGTCACAGTCTCAGGGAGGATGTGCTTGCTGACCCTGCTTTATTATATACCATAGAATCCCATTCTGCTTGATTAAGTGTACCTTTTTGTACTGTCGGCCTTTGAATCTAGAAAGATTTTGCTCCCCATCTCTGAAGTAATCGTAATCATAATGTTGTGCGGTTCTGGTTAGAATTGAAGACTGTTCTTTGAGAATTTCAGGGACAAGAATGTAGAAAGATCCATCAGTGTTTTTTGTCATTATTTGACTGAAGTTTATGATGTTAATATGATTTGTTAGCCGGAAGAGACACTTGTCTTCATTTGCTACAATCCCCTTCCTATAAGCATATAGAGCTAGTCCTTAATAGTCTGTTAGCATTCTGAAATATTAAGAGTTTTCATTATATGATTTTGAATTATTTGTTAACAGCATGTATAATTTAGGTTCGTTTTCAACAGGCAGTGATATGATACTTTTTTTTTTTGGCTTCTGTCGTGATCTTTGCAGCTTGCATTGATTTTTAATTTTTTATTTATTTTTATTATTATCATTATTATTATCATTTATTATTATTATTATTTTTTTGGCTATTGTTGATTTGTTGGGATGGTTTTGTGTCGAAGGTTTTGCCATTCCTCTTTTTCTCTACAATAACTGGGAGTAATTTTTTGGGACTTTTGTATTCCGAAGCAAGATTAAGCTACCAGTCTATCATGGAATTATACTCATGATGAATTTCGATTGTATAACTATCTGATTAAATAACAGTATAAGATCGTCTAATCTATCAACACAGTTCTGTGATAGCACATAGACTTGCATTCTCTTCTATTTTTCTTGCCTTACTTGAAGCTTCAATGTTATCTAAGTAATGCTGATAAATGTAAGACAGAAATCCCCACATAGCAAGCACCAATGAGATGACCTTGACACCATTCATCTTATCATGGAAGAACACAACTGCAAAAACTGGAACCAAGGGCAAACTCAAAGTGCTAATCACATTAGAAAAGAGGGAGGAAACCTCGAAAATCAGCCCTAACATTCCTACAGAACAAGCTTGCCAACTCATAGTCGCAAAAGCTAATACCAGAATGTAGTTCACTTTCCCCACCGTGAAGTTTCTCATCTCCCCCTCCAAGCTTCTCCATTCTCCACTAGCAAAGAGCCCTACTACACAACCACAGGTCGCTACGAAAAAGGGGTAAAACAGCATACCTACCACGGTATTGAATGATTCATCCTTGAGTATCTTTTGGAAAGAGAACTGCACCAAGGACAACGTCAAAGCACATAATGCAGAAGCACCTATAGTACATAAAAACCCGATGACAAATTTCCCTCTTGCGATATGATTGCTTTCACCATTATTACCTTCAGCATTGGCATTGATGGCTAAGAGGCAAGCGGAGATAGAGAGGATTACAACCGAGTTAAGCACAAGGACAGTGATTTTTTGAGCGTTGATGAAGAAGGAAGTGACCGCATTGAAGGCAAGTTGTGTGGCGCATAACAAAGAATAAGTAGAGACCGGGATAAGTAGCAGTCCATAAGAGTACATAAAATTATCTACTGACATTATAACACCATAAACAAAGTAGAGCAAAATGAGGTGAAGGCGAGGCAATTGAGTAGTAGTATGAGAGGTAGTGGAGAAGTAAAGTTTGAGGGGAATGAGGATGGGAAAGCCTACAGTTTGCACTAGGGTGGCCATCCATTTGCTATTTCCACCTTTGTCATAATAAAGTCTTATTAAGAGGACACCACTCGTTTGGCCGACGAGGAGTAAGAGAATGTAAGCCGCGACTCGGAGCCACTTTGTGTAGTCTTTGAGCTTTGGTGACTTCAAATTAGTGGTGGTGTTGTTGCTGGCTATGACAGTAGGTTCACTCTCTCCATTTGATTTTGCACCTATAACTTCTTTTTTGCCTACATATTAAAAAAAAAAAAAAAAACTACCATGTTTAGTAAAAACTTGTTTGAAAATTGAAACATTAAAAATATATAGAAAAAAAAGGAACCATTGTAAAATACAAAGTGTGTACATTAATTTAATCGTACACCCAACATGCTTCAAAGTTGTGATCCGTACAACATAATAAACCAAGATAGGTGATTGTTTATCAAACTATTTAATCAAAATTCAAAAATATCCACCTGTTATAGGTAAAATAATAATAGGGAGTAATAAGAATGAAACTACATAATGTAATCATTAGAAAAGGACAATTTAGTCATTCTATCCCTAGGCCAAGGTTTGCATGCATTGTTTATGATACGACTCCCTTCGTTTTTTTGGTGTAATCAGACATATTTTAAAGTTTTTAACAATTTACAACTCTAATTATATATTTGTATAAATTATAAAAACTATATATTAATAAAGTGCACGCTAAGATGAATCAATCGAGATTCATATTGACTATATTACTCTTTATACATTGCATTGATCATGTATAAAATTAAATCAAATTTTAAAAGATAAATAGTGCAACTTTTGAAATGTTGCAACTAAAAAAACGGAGATAGTAGTTCAAAAATATATTTTCAATAGAAAAAGTAAGGGTTGAGCTACCCAAGATCAATATATTATAGCAGCTACCCAAGGACACTGTATTATAGCCGGGGCCGTATTACAGGTGTTCAAACAGTTCCATCACACAGGGTCCCAAAATATAAATGGCCCTAATTTTGTAATTTTTTTTAATAATTATTATCCAAAAAATCTACATTAAGAATAGATTTTTTATTATGATTGTATATATTGCCAAAAATATTAATATTAATAATATAAAAACCTAATTTTCATTTTTCAGGACCCCTAAAAGTTTCTGTATGGTCCTCATTATAGCTCTTGTAATAGCTTTACTTAGCTTACAAACCTTGTATTTATTGTCCTAACTATAAGAAAGACTAATTAATTGTCAGTTTATCTTCTAACAACATACTCTATAGTACATACAAAGCTGCTAATTATAGATTTATAGGTGCTTTGGAAAATATTATAAAATAATTTAGAATTAGCTTGCGAAGTAGAATACTACAGAAGAGTGAAAACTTGCAACGGTGTGGCGAATTACAAATAATCCAGGAGATGAACAAATAAGAGGCAAGGCTTCTATAGTCTTATTTCATAAGACCGTCTTATTTTGTAATACCATAATATATAATTTATTAATTTTCAGTAACATTTATGTATTTTTTTTAATATTTAATTAGTATTTCCTTACATCTAACTAATTTTTGGTTCCGATACCCTTACAAAAAACTAATTTATGATTTATCATATATAAGACCTCTTTATTTAAGTTTTTGCAATTAGAACAAGGTATTTATAATTCACAATATCAAACTAGCTAATAGTAAGTGATCCTTCGGATGAATATAATTCTACATATACATGAAAGGATTCAAAGGGAGTGAATTTATAGTATCCTTGTTAAATCTTTAATACTTCATTTATAAAAAAAATTCCATAAAAGGAAATGGCTATATGCCTATATATTATGCAAAGTATTGCAAACAACATTATGGACCCCTAATACTACTTGGTGACCGATTGAGTAGCTTACCTCTAGGTTGTTGCACCATTTCCTGAGAAGAATTATTCATTATTGGGACTAAAGGAGTTTCATATAATTAAGTTTGAGTGAGCTTTAAAAGTATTTTGGACATAAGACTAAATGAAGAAAAATTTAGCGAATGTAGTGAACATGAAGCTAGCTATAATAAGCTATTTAAGTGAAATCCAATCATATAAGAATCCAAAAGAATGTTGCCAAGTAATAAGTGCAACCAGGTAAACTTGTCGAAATTTAGTTAGTTTTAAGTTTGTGTGGTCATAAAGGTTACATATACTTTGTATTATAATTTTTTTATTTTTTTAATGTTTGGGAGTCACAAGAGCAGTAATGAGACTTTTTAAGTTTATGCAGTCATAAAGATTACATATATCATATTTTTTTATTTATTTAATTTTTTGATGTTTGGAAGCCATAAGGACAGTAATGAAATTTAATCTTAGAATCGCTTGTTACCGGGAAAAAAGATTTAACCACTTGAACTACCCATCATTCAATATTATCGTAAACTTCTTCGTCACCATCAAATTTGGTTAATCATTTATTTGATTTTGGTAGAAGATCAATATGAAAAGGATATATTAAATTCAATTCTATATGTAAGCTTGTGTATATCTTTAAGCACGCAAAAAATAATAATTCTCCGTACAGATTAAACTAATAAGCATTATGCTAGTTACCAATTAAAACAATCGATCACAACCACGTAAATAATTATGATTTAAGTCCACAAATTGTTACATCCATGAAAGACCTTATTTTGGACCACTTAAATATTATGTGTTTTGATTGCAAAACTTAAATGGGAATGATTGGTGTAGCTTAATTAGTTTGCTTGGTTACAATAACGGTTGTGTATAATTGCTCAATGGATTATATGTTCTTTATAATTATAGAAATACATTTCATGACATATAATTTTATTTAAAATTTATTATAATTGTATTTGTTTTATTTTTATAAATAAGCTAGGTGATGACATTTTTTTTAACGATTTTGCTAACAAACGTCCTTGGGAAGTTTGATAAGCGATAAATAATAATAGGGAACGGAGGGAGTACCAAATATGTTAATCGTATTATTTACAAATTTTTTTTAATGTTTTTTTGTTGTAATTTTTTGACTTGTGTGAAATTGTTTAAGGTTTTTTTTTTACCATGGTATATAAGCTTGTAGTAATAAAATAAACCTTTATTTTTTGGGGGATGAAAATAACAATCATTGGGCACTTGGGATAAGGACATGTATTAGGAATAGTCTATTATCATAACTCTAGAGATGTACATATTTGTACAAGTACTTTAAGTTGCATGTACACATGTAGCTATGTGACTCTATTATACTTATTGTGATTTGTGAACAATTAATTAACAAAATTGAAGTGTATTGATGGTTGAGTACTTATATTTCATTTCAAAGGTCATGGGTCGGGGAGCTTACGTGACGCATAGAGGCTATCCGAAACACCTTTTAATATATTGTATGATGTGTAGTAAATGATTGGTGTGCATAAAATCAATTTTGGTGGGCTGCCCTAAATCAATGCTCTTATCTCTAATTATCTTAAAGGCGTCTATGATTGAGCCTCGTAAAAGTCCGCAAACTAGACAAATTACAGTCACTTCTATCACTTACATTTGGAATATGGTGACCAAATATATTAACGGCTGTCAAAATCGGGTTTCTACGACTATAAAATTGAAACTTGAAATACTCCAATTTAATCATATAATTGTTAGATTAAATGAACATGTATACAATATTGTATGCAAATTTCATTGACACTTCAATAACAACGAAAAAAAAAGTGCAAATTTCATTGAACATGTTTATAACAGTTATTTGAAATAGCATAACATTTTGTTAATAATTGGTGGGAAAAATTTTCTTTTGACATATTTTTAATTTTTCCATCAAGAGTATATTTAACGGCTTGTGTATGTCCTATGGCAAACCCAATGGAGTATAAGACTACATTATATTGAAACTCAAGCAAGATCACCAGAATGTGATCATGATCACCATTGATCATCAGAAACTCAGCACAAAATCAGAACAAAAAGACAGAACAGAAGCAAAGTAGGAAGAAGAACACTATCAGTGTAAATAGAATTTTCAGAGAGAATTTTATTGATTTAAGAGTTAAAGTTAATACAATGAATGAATGAATGCCTTATATATACAACTCCCTTAGTAAGGAGGCTAACAACTTCATCTAACAAACTCTAACAGAAAAGGCTGGCATGCTCTAACTGAATTGCTGAGGTGATAGTAGTTTGTTATGTATGAGCTGAGCTGGCATGAGCTGTGCAGGAGGAGCCTGAGCTGTATTTCCAATACCCCCCCCCTCAAGCTAGGATTAGGGGTATTTACTAATCCTAGATTGGACAGCAAACTTCTGAAGTGAGGGGATGGCAAGACTTTGGTAAACAGATCAGCAAGCTGTGACTTAGTTGGAAGATAAGTCAACTGGATTAATCCTTCCATAACTTTGTCCCTAGTGAAATGACAATCAACTTCAATGTGTTTTGTTCTCTCATGGAACACAGGGTTTTTAGCTATGTATATAGCAGACTGATTGTCACAGTGAAGGGTAACAGGTTTAATGTTCTGTAGATGCAATTCTTCAAGTAATCTAACTAGCCATGTAAGCTCACTAGCTGCTGAAGCCATGGCCCTGTATTCAGACTCAGAAGATGACCTTGAGACAATAGTTTGCTTTTTACTTTTCCAAGAGATTGGTGATCTGCCAAGCAAGATAATATACCCTGTAACTGATCTTCTGGTATTGGGACAGGCTGCCCAATCAGCATCAGAGAAAGCTTGTAATGTGAGCTGAGTGTCACCATGCAGTAGTATGCCCTGTTCCAATGTACCAGCTAAGTATCTAAGGACATGTTGCAAAGCAGAAAGGTGTGATGCCCTTGGACTATGCATAAATTGACTGAGAGCTTGAACAGCAAAAGACAGATCAGGTCTTGTATTGGTGAGAAAGTTCAGTTTTCCAACAATAGTTCTGTAGTATGATGGATCTGATATCAACTCCCCTTCATCATTGTTTAACTTGAGGTTGATAGGCAAAGGAGTTGGTGCTGGTCTGGTGACATTAAGACCACTGTATTCCAAAAGTTCCTTGGTGAACTTGTTCTGACTTAGGATTACACCAGTAGAAGTGTAATGCACTTCCATTCCCAGAAAGAAATGTAAAACACCTAGATCTTTGATGCTGAAGACCTGGTTTAGATGCTGTTTGAGAGCTGAGATAACAACTGCATCTGTGCCAGTGATAATTATGTCATCAACATAAACAGCAACTAATGTAAGCTGATCCTGTTGAGACTTGATGAAGAGAGAGTAATCTGATTTGGATTGATGAAAACCTTGAGCCAATAACTCACAATGAAGCTTTGCATACCACTGCCTGGAAGCCTGTTTCAGGCCATATAAAGATTTTCTCAACCTGCAGACTTTCTGATCTGGATTAGGAATACCCAATGGCATTTTCATATATACTTCCTCATGTAAATCACCATGAAGGAAGGCATTATTGACATCCAATTGATATATAGGCCAGTTTCTGTGTGAAGCCAGAGCAATGATGCATCTTAGGGTTGGCATTTTGATGACTGGTGAAAAGGTTTCATCAAAGTCAATGCCTTGTTTCTGTGTAAACCCTTTGGCAACCAACCTTGCCTTGTATCTCTCCAGGGATCCATCAGCCTTCTGTTTGACCTTATACACCCACTTACAACTGATTGGCTTCTTTTTAGGTGGCAGATCAACAACTTCCCAGGTCTTATTATCTTCTAGGGCTTTGATTTCAGTCTCCATGGCATGGACCCAAGCTGGATCAATTGAAGCTTGCTCATAATTCTGAGGTTCTGGGATTGCAACACTACTTTGAAAAGCAGTTGAATCAATGCTGACTAGGTTACACCAATGAGTGGTTGTGAGGTTACATTTGTAGTCTTGTAGGTATGCAGGTGCCTTTTTAGGTCTTGTGAAGATTCTGGGAACATAGTTTGGTGTAGGTGAAACTGTTTGAGAAATTTGTGGGGAATTTGGATGAGCTGTTTGTGGACTGGGGAATGGTTGAGGTGTATCAGTTATATCTTGCACAACTGAGGGAGAAGATGATTCAATGTCAGGCTGAGCATTAGGTGTGGTGGTTGATTGAAAAAGAAAGATATCAGGTGTGTCATATGTTGAGAAGGGTGGTGGTGTGGTGGAGGTGGGTAAGTAAATATGTGAGGCTGGTGTATTATCAGGCTAAATGTGAAAGGGGAAGTGTAACTCATGAAAGATGACATCTCTTGAAACTGAAAGCTTGTTTGTGCTCAAATCTAGCACCTTGTAACCTTTCTGGCCAACAGGATATCCCATGAAGACACATGGAGTGGCTCTGGGATCAAACTTGCTTCTATGCACTTTGGAAGTGCTCACATAGCACAAGCAACCAAAAGTTCTTAAAGAACTCAAATCAGGTGGTTGATTGTACAGAACTTGATATGGAGACTGGAAATTCAATGGTTTGAGGGGCATTCTGTTGATCAAATATGTTGCACACAGAAGGGACTCACCCCAATACCTTGCTGGCACTTTAGACTGAAAGTATAATGCCCTGGCTGTTTCTAAAATATGTCTGTGCTTTCTTTCAACTACACCATTCTGTTGTGATGTGTTGATGCAACTGCTTTCATGTATGATTCCCTTAGAAATGAGAAACTCTTTGAGCAAACCTTCACAAATCTCATGAGCATTATCTGATTTGATCCTAAGCACTTTAGAATTGAATTGAGTCTCAACAAGCAAGATGAATTGTTGCATAACAGAAACAATATCAGATTTAAACTTAATGAGTTGAGTCCAAGTAAATCTTGTGTAATCATCAACTATTGTAACAAATTGATTAAAACCATGATGAGTTTTGACCTTATAAGGGCCCCACAGATCTATATGCAGCAATTGAAAAGGCTTAGAAGTCTTTATTGAACTATTTGGGAAAGGCAATCTAGTTTGCTTGGCTGCAGGACAGATTTGACAAATTGTGCAGTCCAAAGCATCAGAAACATTGCAATCAGTTATTACATGTTTTATTTGAGGGAAAGGGATATGACCTAACCTTAAGTGCCATAATTTGGCTTTATTAACAGAAGTATGAGACAAAACAGTGGAATTATGAACAACCTGAGCTGCAGGAAACGTATTGAAGGAATGTTGCACCTGATAGAGACCTTCTTGCAATTTACCAAGAAGAAGTGGAGGCTCTTGCAAGGAGGGCCCCTGAATGAAACATTCAGAATGAGTGAAATAAACTGTGCATTTTAAAGAATGACACAATTTTGTTACTGAGAGCAGATTGAACTGAAAATCAGGTGCATGCAATACATTTGTCAGAATAAGAGAATCACTAATTTTAACTGTGCCTATGTGAGAAGTTTTGATCTTAGTGCCATCAGGAATAAGAATTGCACCATTAATAGCAGAACATGAATGAAACAAGGTCAAGTCATTGCAAATATGATCTGTGGCACCACTGTCAATAACCCAAACTGATTTAAAAGCAGATAGTAAGCAGAAGGTACCTGCTAGATTAGCTTGTTGTGTGATCTCAGGATCAGACGTAGCATTAGCAGAGGGAAATTGTGAGGGCTGTTTCTGCAGTAAGTTCACCAGATAATTGTATTGCTCAACAGATATGCCAAATGCAGTAACATCACTTGGAGTCTGATTTGCAACCACAGTAGTAGCCTGATTTGCCATTGCTGTGACTTTCTTCTCCTTGAAACCCTTAAAGCCAGGTGGAAAACCATGAACCTTGAAGCATCTTTCATAGCTGTGACCAGGCACCTTACAATGAGTGCAGTAATAAGAAGAAGCAGGTCTCTTGTTATTAAATGTGCTTGGATTCTGTCCCCTTGGTTGCTGCACACCCCTATAAGCATTGTTTGATGTGTTGTTCTGCTGAGTTGGTGGCCTGTATTGTGGAGCAGCAAGAGCTAGAGGTTCCTGGACCGTCTGATGAGAGATTTCCTTATGATCTTCTTCTTGAGCAAAGAGTCTGTATGCCTCTGATATAGGAGGTAACTGCTTCATCATTAGAATATTGCTTCTGATTCCAGCATATTGTTCCTTGAGCTTCATCATGAACCTGATGAGTTTCCTGTTTTGCTGTTGTTTAAACAGCCTTCCAGTGAGATTACAAGTACACTTATTGCAGTAACATGTTGGAGTAGGATCAACCCTCTCCAATTCATCCCAGAGTGTCTTGAACTTAGTGTAGAACTCAAGAACAGATTCCACACTTTGATTAATTTCAGCAATCTTCTTCTCAAAATTGAAGATCTGAGTGAAAGAACTATAGGCAAACTTCTCCTCAAGATCAGTCCATATTTCAGCAGCAGTATTAAAACTCATCACACCTTCAGCAACCTTAGGGTCTAGATTGAAAACAAGCCATGACATCACCACATTATTGCATCTAACCCAAGCCTCATAGTTAGGATCATCTTCCTGTGGCTGAGGTATAGTTCCTTTGAGGTATCCGATTTTGTTTCTAGCAGAAAATGCCATAAGCATACATTTCTTCCAGTTTGTGAAACCAGTGCCATTAAATTTGGTACTAGTGAGAGATTGAGGAGTGTAATCCGAAGGATGAATGTAGTAAACACTATTTGGATCAGAATTTGATTTCAAAGGTGTTTGTATGTGAGAATTAACAGGAATTTCAGATTCAGAAGACATTTTGATTTGAGATTATAGCAGAATATCAAGAATTTGCCGGAGAAATGAATGAATTCAGCAGAAAGACAATCAACAGAAGAAATGATTGAAGTAAAGCAGTGGAACAGAATGCGCAAGCTACAAGAACAATTTCACCAAATGTGCAAGAAAAATGAAGAACAAAAGGTGAAGTGATGATCAACGAAGCAAAAGAGATCAAGAATTAGA
This sequence comes from Suaeda aralocaspica, assembly GCA_016808085.1. Classification (NCBI taxonomy): domain Eukaryota; kingdom Viridiplantae; phylum Streptophyta; class Magnoliopsida; order Caryophyllales; family Amaranthaceae; genus Suaeda; species Suaeda aralocaspica. Next base: position 5,442,801 of record PYUH01000036.1, read on the forward strand.
ACTTATCTCAACAATCGGACAAAAATTGAAGATCTCAGAGATCAGAAAACGATCTTCAATCAACTACAACAGAGGAAACCTCAGTCAGGAAGCAGAAACAGCTAGAAACTCATTCAGGCATTCGATCGAACACCTTCAGCTCTGATACCATATTGAAACTCAAGCAAGATCACCAGAATGTGATCATGATCACCATTGATCATCAGAAACTCAGCACAAAAGGACAGAACAGAAGCAAAGTAGGAAGAAGAACACTATCAGTGTAAATAGAATTTTCAGAGAGAATTTTTTTGATTTAAGAGTTAAAGTTAATACAATGAATGAATGAATGCCTTATATATACAACTCCCTTAGTAAGGAGGCTAACAACTTCATCTAACAAACTCTAACAGAAAAGGCTGGCATGCTCTAACTGAATTGCTGAGGTGGCAGTAGTTTGTTATGTATGAGCTGAGCTGGCATGAGCTGTGCAGGAGGAGCCTGAGCTGTATTTCCAATACATTAATTAGGGATTTTTTTTTCTTAGGCATCTAATTGTAAGACACTGTACCCGAAATTATGATGAGGAATTCCACCCTATTATCATTACAAGTTCTACAAAATAATATTGGAAAAATAATTGAAAAACATTAATAGTGAAAGATGTATGCGTAATTTTATTGTACATCGATTGATAAGAAAATTTTAGTACAACTCAGCAAGTTTTTTTTTTTTTTGGTGCTAAAGAGGGGAGAACCCCAAATAGAAAAGCAAATAAAATTACAGAGGCATATTGATCATCCTTGGCCTAGCCACTCCTCTTAAGTCTTCATTCACCATGGACCAGACTTCTTGTGGTAGTTCGTCTAGGTACATCAACGGCACTTCCTGAGCAACTCCCATATTAGCTAGTTTATCAGCAACTCTATTACCTTCCCTGTAGCAATGTATGATACTAATAGCATCCCTAAATTGACGGATGAGTGTGCGACTTTGATTGATGATGTTAAAGCATTCACCTCCTTGATACTCCGGATTATTTAGGATCTGAACACATGCTTGATTATCCAGTGAACACATGCTTGATTAACTAAGCAAGTGGTGTCAAGGAGGATAGGTTTCTTATTTATAGTCACATATAATTATAGTATTAATTTTAATTATAACTTCGAGCTCACCCATTACATTTTTCAATTATCATATCGTCCATCGTATATACCATTTTTAGATATTCAACATGCTCAATCCTAAGCTTAAACCTAGCCGCCCACACCCAAAAAAATCCTAAAAAATCAAAAAGTTTAGGGGCTACCATGGATGAAAAACTCCATGGTAGCCCCAAATTTCATTGTTAGGTTTCTGTTTTTGCAAGTTTTTTTATATTATTTTGGTCAATAATTGAGTCTCTCATTAGGAGAGTTATCAATCCTCTTTTTGGGGTTATCAATCCTTTTTAAAAGGTTTTTTATGTTCTGCCGTCATGGCAGTTTCGTGGTGGTGTTTCTTTTTATTGGGTCATAGTAGGGAAGATGATGATCGTTCAAAAAGATATAATATATATAGTATGATTTCTCCGCTCAAGACAGTTATAGCACATGTTGTGAAGATTTCCGCCCGTAAAGATGCACAGACATCGATGTTAACGAGGAATTTGATCTTTGAATCCATCCTCCAGGAGTTGTGTTTGAGTATGCTTTTATTTAATTGTTTTGGATGTGAAACTTGTTTCCGTATATTATATCTTATTGATTATTTATTTACTCGATGTAGATGTCGTATGGCTATTGATTAATGAAATTCATCTTTTCTTGTCAAAAAAAAAAAAAATCTTAACCCTAGCCGGCCGCAACATGCTACTCCCAAGGTTCAAAATCGAGTACACTTAGAAGTAGTGTGTGACATCGAGTCATCAAGTGTGCAAATCATCAATAACGATCATAGAATTACAAACTCGCACCAAAGCGTTAGCTTGTGATCAAGTATAACATTCATCATCCAAAGGTTAAATTACTTTAATTGTACTCCAATGATATTGCATATCAAACAAAATATAAATAAAAAAAGAGAAATTCAAACAAGAAAACAAAAATCGGATGCTTTACAAAGGCTAGGTACAAAAACATAAAACATTGAAAGTTATTGGAATTTTGATTCAACATTAAAGACATGAATAGCTACAAAGGGTTGCCTATAGTCCATATTAATTAAACTGATTGAAAATATTTGTTTATTACTTTAAATTAGGAAACAACAAAAACACCGCGAACATAAAACCAGAATAACAATGACAAGAGTACGTAGCTTGCTACATTACTCGACATTCTCTATGTTTGAGTATCTCACGACAAAAACAGTGCTTTCAATTTTTCATCACCGCTTGCATACTTAAAATACTTCATCCGTTTCATATTAGCTGAAACTAGTATGATTGGAACTGTATCAGACCGTAATTTTGTCATTTAATCTGGTCTATGCTCCAAAAAAATATGGTCTGTTTTTTTAGACAAACCGCTTCTTTTTGTGCTCTGGTCTGTTTTCTCAAAATTTGAGAACATACCCGGCTGCAAACTGCAAAAAGTATAAAATATGAATATTAATATCATTTAATATAAATAAATAAATATATATAATTTTAATAACAAAACTAGCGTTTTAAAGTAAAAAAAAATACTAGTTATAATTTTAAACCGTATGAAGCATTGAGCATTTGAGCCTACATTTGCTCTTATATAATGTTCTAAGAATTGCGGTTTAGCCACAACCCGCACCAGACTAGTCCGTTTAATGAATTGTGGTTTGTTTCAAAATGCGGTCTGGTCTGGAAAAAACCAAGACCGTAAAATTGCATTTTGGTCCAATTAACTCCTTAGACTGTACCAGACCGGACCATATACTCCCTTAGGCGCAAAATACCACTTTGTCATGCACTTTAATTAGGAAGAAATTTGAACGCCTTAATAGCAAATTATATGAAATAATATTAAATTGATATAACTTCTAGTCTACCTCCGCCTTTTATGTGTTGAAATTATTTCGATTAATTCATTCGTTTATGCCTTCAAATATTTATCTTAAACTGTGTGTCCGTATGGTACATCGTTAAAACATGGAGCGGAGGAAGCATATAGCGTTACAACAGTATAGGGAAGCCAATTAAATTTAGGCTTCTTCTTAACAGTTAGTCCAAAATCAGAGCGATTATAAAATGGTTTGTACACTCCTCTTTCTTTAATGCGAGAAAACTATTTCTATTAAGATAATACCGTAATAGGTTCAAAAATTATACTTGTATAGCTGTATATATTGATGAAATCGTTCATAGCAATGCTACTTTTAATTTATAATAGGGAGTACATAAATTATGTTATCATGTTCATGTAATTATCACAATAAATTCACAATGCCGGAGTAAATTGTTACTTCTATATCACTAATTCACTATATGCATTTGTTTCTATCACATTTATGGTACGGAGTACAATTTTTCATTAGCCATTTTGTACGTGCATAACCATCGCACACAATTATGTGTTGGAGGTTGGATGATGAGAATTGAGAAGTAAATGCAATATCATGAGGTTGAACGAACTATGTATGCTTTCTTGAATATGGCAATAACAAATGGCGCGTTCTCTTCACCTTTTTGGCTTTTCAAAAAACTTCAGGTCAAACAAGTTATCTTCGTTTTATAGTCTAATTAGGTTCACGCCCTCCCTAGTTGATTGAAATTAAAGAAATTATACTGTATTATGTCCAAACCTAAAACTACCTAGCATGAAATCGTCATGGATCCATTGACTACTCTACAGTCTACACTAATTGACAATTTTTTTTTTAAAAAGGAAAAATTGATTCTAATAATCCCACCTTTTACACATTTGAAATTGAAAGTCCTACCTTTGGATTATCTCACAACAATCCCACCTTTATACTTCATTTTCTTTTATTGGTCCTTTTTACCGGTAACCTGAACTTTAGGTTACCATAATCAATTTTTTCATTTCTTTTTATTTTTTAAATTAATAAAACTGATTTAAATTGAAAAAAAAAAGCACTCCAACACACAATTTTTTCATTTCTTTTTGTTTTTTTTAATTAATAAATTGATTTCATACCGTTTTTTTTTGTTTAATGATTTTTTTTTGTTTAATAGAAAAAGCACTCCACTAATCATGTAATGCCACGTGTATAAATTACCTACTAATTAAGTTATTAACCGGTAAGGACCAATAAAAGAAAACAAGCCATAAAAGTGGGACTGTTGTGAGATAATCTAAAAGTGGGACTGTTATATTCAAATGTGTAAAAGGTGGGATTATTAGAATCAATTTTTCCTTTTAAAAAAAATCTTCACGTTTATATTCACTGGAAAATACACATAGTCATATAGTCATATAGACATATAGGAGTAGTGCTTTCACTTTCATTAACTCTCAAAATTTTGTGTATATTTTGGTTTCCCCTTATCCTTATGGACGCAGCTCAAGAATTGGCACATCAAAACAGAGGTAAAGCCAAATCTTTCATCAACTTCTCTAGTTCATCTTAATTTAATCAATCCTTTTTGATATGTTATTTAATTTGCTGCAATTTTCTCTGTTTTATTCAAATTTGTGTATGTTTGTAACTTATCAATATAGTAGTTAAGTATGCAATTTTGTCGCGAAATGATTTTTCCTTTTCTTCCTTAGAGCTGAGCTTGATAAACTTTATTTAAGTTTCAACTCTATTTCACATCATATTAATAGTCGTTGTATGCTTCATAAGATCTATCAGATCGATAAACTATACTCAAACTATTAAGAATAATTAGTATATATAGTGACACAAATTAAGGGTTCATGATAGAGTATAAGTCTATTTCGGGAAGGTTCACAATTCATAAGAGTGTACGATCACTTGGTTAAGCTAGTTTGATGCATATATGCAATTATTGTACATAACAACACAAGAAACCTGAGGTTGTAAATCTTGTATCCCTACATGGCTACATGCATGCATCTTATTTTTTGTTTCTTGATGGGTAGGTAGATAATAATGAGCTACATATTAATATGGACGATATTTGATCAACACTATTGTCTTTTACTTCTTTTCCAATTTCAATAAAAAATAGGATGCTTTTTCAAAACTTAACTTAATTATAGTTAAAGCTCAATAATAAGTTTTTGAGTTTTTCTAAGTTATGCCCCTAAGGTTTTTAGTTTTTTAAGGTGTGTCCCAAACTTTTTTCTACTCATCTGTACCCCTAAATTTATCTTTTTGAATCATCTATACCCACTCCATTAACCTTCCATTAACTAACCCGTTAATTATTCATGGGCATGTTTTCTTCTTACTCCTTACATCTCACAAGCCTCCCATTACCTCCATTAGTGTACATCATCACCCTACTTCACCTCCGCCCCAGAACCTCATGTCACTCACATAAATGGCCCCCAAACTCAAATCATCCAATCAATTCAAATCTTTCATTCGATAAACCCCATAGACAACCACCATTATTAGATTTCATCATGTTATGATCTTCTTCCACTAACACCAGCAAATAGGAAAATAAAGTTTGAGATTGCGGCGAGCTTTGAAAGAATATAGAAAAACGAGGAAAAGGGGGAAGAAGGGAGATGGAGATGAGACTAAAATTTTAGGAAGAAGAAGGGAATGAGGAGAGAGAAAGGATGCTAACTAACGTCATTTGGACTTTGGAATCATAACTACAATAGGTATAATTGATTAGCTGATTAAAAAAGATAAGTTTAGGAGTACAGGTAAGAAGAAAAAAAGTTTAGAGCACACTTTAAAAAACTAAAATCCTTGAGGACATAACTTAGAAAAACCCTAAGTTTTTATACTCTAACCGTAGGATTGGAATAAACTAACAAAAGTATTAACGATCACACATAGCATGCATGCTTATGATTGTTATGGAGTTATGAATCGTGAGAACTGAGAAACGAGAGAAGAGTAGGACAGATGACGCGCACACACTATTGGTTCACGCAATCGCGCCAAAAGCTAGTAGCACATTCTTTAATAACAATTGATAGTGTATAAAATCAATTCCTGAGCCTCAATTATCAGCTTAAGCTTTGGGTTGAGTTGGTCCTTCAATATGGTATCAGCGTCGGCGTGACACAATGGTCACGGGTTCGAATGTTATGAGGGGGCCCATGCTGCATCCACACATTGGGCTCTCGTGTGAGAGGGCGTAATAGAGTATAAAACCAATTGCTAGGCCTCAACCATCAACTTAAACTTTTGGTTGAGTTAGTCATCCAATATCAATAATGAAGAAAGAGACTTTAAGAGCGTTTTTGCGTCTTTAATTACAAGTTCACAACTTCGATCACGAGTCTACCTTTCCCTAATCTTAAAATGATTTCCAATTAGTTGAAAAAAATTGCCCAAATCATTTATAAGAAGTAAAATCGTTGGAGTAGAAAAGTCAAGTGTACTTAGGATCAGTGGGCCCCAACACTGATTGAGTACTCAAGTATGGATAATCCCAATTTTTCACCAATTTTGTCCTGATAATACAAAATTTTGTCCTGATAATGCATTACGGATTTACGGAGTATAAAGGAAATACCTTCTTACTCGATAAATGACCCACCACAACAAACAATAAAAAAATGAGTCTTCTACTAAGGAATAACGTTCTAATTTAGCAAAATTGTAGAAAATAGCTGAGTTGATTAGAACTTTCCCCGATTTTCAAAGTTTTTGAGATTGATTTTCACCCCTTGTCCTTTAGCAACAAAATAATGTACTAGCATAGTGTATTTCCGAGGGTAAGTTTCTTTTTGGTAACATTTGTGTGTTATCCACGGATTCTTCCAAAAAAAGAGAGTATATCATAGGAAATTCTAAGAATTTTGTAACTCAAAGCCTCAATGCATGGAAAGTGTATAACTTATACTAGGTAGAATAAATACAATAAAAACACTTAAAATTGAATTTACCTAATTTTATCTCTAATATAGTGAGAAAATAATAATGCATACGTCAATTTTACATTGTTTCTATCACCACTTCAGCAAGAATATTTTAAAAGTCAAATTCTTTTACTTGTGTTGATAAATGAAATTGAAAAAGTAAATTTTTACCTTCGATTTTCACACACCCCCTTGTGAATATACACCAAAAAAATGTTCATATGTACTAGTAATTAGTAAATGTCAAAATCAATTTTGTATTGCTCAAATCACAAATTGCTAAAAAGAGTATTAGTAGCAATAATTTTAATAGGATCGATTCTTATCACGCGTCTTTTTTGTGACTCCCTAACATTAAAAAAAAAAAAAAAAAGAGAAAATTTTGCATTTTGATGGTGAAAGTATTTTTTTTATCATGATTTTATAAATCCTAAATTTCTACTCCATAAATAATACTTTCTCAAATTTTTTTGTTGCAACTTTTGGGTATTTTTTGTGGAAGATAAAATAGTTCAAAGTTGTAACTAAAACACGGAGGGAGTATTACTGTATTATTTAGTGATCAATTGCTATATAAATAATTTTACTTCTATGTAAGTAGACTTATTTTGTTGATTAACATCAAATTTGTTGATTAATATTGATTGAAATGGATATCAATGTCACAAATTAAAATTGTGTTTTTGCGTTGTCTAACTTCCTTTTCATATAATGACCATTCCTTTCAATTCTTTACCCTAAAGTTTATGCAATTTTGTAGGCAAAGAAGATGATGGTACAAAACTAAACAAGGACAATGATCACACTTCCATAACCACCTATAACACCAATAATAAATTCCACTTCCCAAAGCTCAAACACTATAAAAAATGGCTTCGAATCACCACTTACATCTTCTTCCTTCTCGCTGGCCAAACCACCGCCACCCTCTTAGGAAGACTCTACTTTGACAAAGGTGGAAACAGCAAATGGCTAGCCACCTTTGTGCAATCAGCTGGATTTCCGATATGCCTTCCCCTCCAACTCTACTTCTCTAAACAAACTACTACTCAACTGTCTATGTTGAAGCTCGTTTTCCTTTACTTAGCTTTTGGTGTCATCCTTACGGGGGATAACCTAATGTACTCCTATGGACTTGTTTATGTTCCCGTCTCTACTTACTCTTTGTTGTGTGCCACACAACTAGCGTTCAACGCGGTCACTTCATATTTCATCAATGCACAGAAATTCACTGTGCTTGTGCTCAATTCGATTGTGATCCTCACTATTTCTGCATGCCTTTTAGCCATCAATGTTGATAATGAAGGTGGAAGCAATAGTAAATTTCCAAGAGGAAAGTATGTAATAGGATTTTTATGTACCATTGGTGCATCCGCAACATACTCTTTACTGCTGTCCTTGACACAATTCACTTTCGAGAAGGTTATCAAGGATGAATCGTTCAACACCGTGATTTGCATGCAAGTTTACCCTTCGTTTGTTGCTACTTGTGGTTGTATGATAGGGTTATTTGGTACTGGGGAATGGAGAACCTTGAAGGGGGAGATGACGGATTACCAGAATGGGAGGGTATCCTATGTGATGGTATTAGCTTTCACAGCTATAAGTTGGCAAATTTCTTCTATAGGATTGTTAGGGCTAATTTTTGAAGTGTCTTCCCTGTTTTCGAATGTGATCAGCACCTTGAGTTTGCCCTTGATTCCAGTTTTCGCAGTTGTGTTCTTTCATGATAAGATGAATGGTGTTAAGATCATCTCTTTGGTTCTTGCTATGTGGGGTTTTGTATCTTACATTTATCAACACTACTTGGATAACATTAGAGTTACTGCCAAGGCAAAAAGTGAAAATAGGAACGAAAATATAGATGCTAGTACAGAACTGTCTGATGTACTGTAAGGAATTATTCTGCATTATCATCTGTGGATGAAAGAATGTCTATAAGAGATGCTCCTAGTTTAGTGCTATGCTGCTGATCTTGACAATCCCACCTTTTAGCAATATTCAACTAGCAATTCCACCTTAGCAAAAATACTCGTAACAAGTACTCCAACCTTTCAACATTATTTCCTATACTAGACCCGGACCTAAAACATCAACACAATATCGTGGATAAAGATTGTACTAAACAAGCAGCAGGAAAAATTAAAAAGTAAAGAACCCAAGCTAATTGGCGGCTATTGATGATTAGATATTGATTGAGGAGTGTCTTCAAATTAGTTGCACTGTACAATGAAGGTCATCAATCTACTTGACCAAGGGTTGCTTTCTCAACTTACCAAGGCAAACAGTTTTAAACATCTGAAATAACAAAGAAAACACCAGTCAGTCAGACCCGAGCTATATAAAATTGGTTGTAATCATCATTTCATCAATGAGTTCAACATCACAAAATTCAACTCTACCTCATGCATAGCTTCATTGCCTTGCAGCGGGACCAGGAACTCTTCATTTAACTTCTTATCATTGGCTTGCAATCTCATACTCTGTTATGTAAATCATAATTGTTACTATGTGTTCGTTGCCAATAATTATGAGCAAAGCTATGCAGTATCATATTCGGTGAGGTATCTAATAGTCTCAAAAGGTTAAACTCCATAATTTGAGCTCACAGGTTCACAATAAGACAGGCCAAATACATAATTAACAATTTTTAGGGGAAGCAATTACGATTGATCTATTATATAGGAGTATTTACAATAGCCAACTCTTATTACCAAAAATAAACTAATCTGCTGACCAAATACCAAATAAACAGTCAAGTTAGTAGAAGATTAATGAAGCAGAATTAAAGCAAAGGTGTATGGTCAGTCAGCCTTATAAGGTTTTAAGTGTCACTACTCTTTAAAAAAAATTTAGTGTCAGACTTAATAAAATGAAGAAAGTGATCACAAAATGTGTTGACAGAACAGAGAGAAAATAAAATAAATAGATAGATAAAAGCAGGAGTCCGGAAAGGAGAACGAAAGGGGACAAATATGAGGGTAACTGGGTAAGAGTGTTAAACTTAGAGGAAGCATGAGCCATAAGCATGCACATGAAACAGAAGCATACATTATAAGATTTAAGGTGGGAGCAAGTGTAGAAGATTGAAGAGAAGACTATATCTTGGTGGAAGAGATAAATTAGGAGAGTACAGTTTCCTTCCATATAGAATGATGCCACAGAAGGGTATTTCAAAGAAGAAAAAGGCTACCCATATATTGCTGACTTTGCAGAATGGATACGTTAATACATTATACAGCTAGGCATAGTTCAACACTCATTTAATCTCGCGTAAGTTACTACATACTATAGTGCATGAAATTGAGAACTATGAAAAGTAAAAACCAAGACTATCCCCTTATAACTGTTGTAATCAGAAAGGATATGGTTATCAACATATGGAATCAAAATCATATTGATAAATGAGATTTGCATTAAATAAATTATGGCCTATTAGTGTCAACTTACACAAGCTTATCGATCGGCAAACACAGACATTGTTATTGCAATGCAAGCTAAGGACAACATTTGAAGTCCAATATTACATTTAATTGAGCTATGGTATGTATGAATGAACAGGGTACGAAATAAGTCAAGAAAGTCCCCTGGCCTATTCCTACATCATTGTTATGAAAAAGTATGTTTCAGCTACTGTATGTCAAGACATATTGGTTCAATTGATTCCCATCAGTTGATGTGTGCTAAAATAAGCAGCATTGCAAGTTGCAACAAATGTTCCCATCAAACTAGATTCTAGAAGAGGAATAGAACTTACCTGATGGTCAACATCCAAGCGTTCATGTGAGTTTTGCTCTCGTCCAACTGTTTGAGTAATGAAGCCTTTGGATTCGCTGTTTCCAATCAGCATGAAGGTCAAACAAAGTAATATCATCAGACATTTATGTAGGATTGAATTGAAAATCCACTGAACAATTAAGTTCCCTTCAAAAAAAAGGGCACATACCAAAATATGGGTCGAGCATCTTCCTCATTGTGGTCAACATTTATTGGCCTTTGAATTTTAGACTCTTCAATTAAGCCGAGGTTCTGCCACAGTTGTAATGCATAGGATATAGATGAAATATCACAAGCAGGCAGTTCGTAATGCATTAGGTTTATGGTCAATAATAATTGGCAAATTCCATTCTCTTAGTCTTCAACTCTTCATGGTGCAAGTGTCCAGCCACTTAAGCTGGGAATGTATACTTTATTTAGTTTGGTAATTAATCATATCAAATAGCATCGCTTGTCATCCACTTTCCAATTTCTGCCTTCACACTCTTATTTCTTTATATCCGAAATTCTAGTCAATGGCAAAGTTCAAAAGTAAATAAAGAAAGGAGGCGAGAAGCTACCAGCAATATTCTTAGTGCAGACTTATCCGCATTCATGGTATAGAAATGCAGTTGCTTAATTCCACTAGCCAAAACCTTCTTGCACATTTCAGTTCCAAGATGAATACCATAGGCTCTCACAGCTTCTTCATTGTCCTTTATCGGCTCCAATGCATCAGTGATCTCTTGAGGAACCTACAGCAATGTGCCATATTAAAATAAATCAAAGCATGAAAACTTTAGATATATATAGTAAGAAAACACAAAGTACTATGATAGCTATCTAACACATCATAAAACTATACCTTTGTCTTACACAAACGAGTAGCTCCTAGAAATCTTCTATAACTAAGAATGGGCATAATCCCAGGAACAATTGGACAGGTTATTCCGATTTTGCGACAATCATCAATAAACTTGAGGAAAACATCAGTATCGTAAAACAACTGTGTGACTATAAGATCAGCACCAGCATCAACCTAAATGCAACATCACATACATCATCATAAACTCTGCAATTTACATTTTTACAACACTATGCAACTATCCATATACACAATTTCTTGAGCATAATATCATTTTTCACAAATATATAAACAATGTGATTACCTTTCGCTTCAAGTAAGCCAGATCACTAGCATATGCCTCCGGACTTACCAAACCATTCTCTCCAATAACATCAGGATGTGCCTCTACATAATTATCAAAACATGGCAGCAAGTAAGAAAACAATGAAAAGGTATGCGGTCACCCTTCCAGAATTTATGCATTTACCTCGGTAAAACAAGTACTAATAAGCAAAACACAAACAACACCAATTTATTTATCATTTTGGCGGACTTCCACATTAAAGTATAAGACTTAACCATAATCGCAACATTACAGAGAACTTCAGTCTACCTGGATAACCGGCAACAGTAATCCCAAAGTAATCTCCATACTTCCTCTTGATATAAACAACCTAATACAACAACGAAAAAAAATCAATTCAACTTTCTCATTAGATTAACTTCATCTACTTTTTTTCAGCTCATACAAATATAATCTTTTTTCCATAGCTAATAGACGGAATTTGTAAAGGTAGAGGGATATACAAGATCAAGGGCGCAAGCAAATCCGCCTTCAAGTGGAACAAACTTATCATGACCATGAGGAGGATCTCCCCGAAGAGCCAAAACATTTTGTAAACCATTAGCCTTGATCGTAGTAAGAGCATGATCAACGTTTTGAATAGGCATATTGGTGCAAGTTAAATGCATCATAGTCTCAACACAAACAACATTTTGCATAACATTAGCAATTTCAAGGGTTAGCTCGCCTTGACCGCGCCAAGTAATGTCACAAAATGAAGGTCCATGAGCCACCAATCTCTCCATACACTTGGACAGTACTCCAACACCATCTTCTGTTTTCGGAACGTAGAATTCCAACGAAAATAGGGTATTGTTCTCGGCTTCAGCTGCTCTAATCTTATCTATCACCTTCATTCTTTCTAGATTATTCAGTTATTGAACACTTGCATAATCAAAACCTCAACGTTGCGAAAACTGAAACAAAACAATATTTTGAAATAAAAATGGAATCAAACAACAAGTTTAAATCCTAAGGTTGCAAATTACAGTGTAATCAAACATTTAGAATATTAATTGATGCAAAATTAATCAAATATTCTAAATTTAGAAATGATCTAACACTAAGAATTCATTAAATTTGTTTTCGATTATATATACAAATTAATTTTTAACAATGATTATTCAATTCCGCAATTATTCCTTACATCAAACACAAATTATTCAACGCATATCACACACTAAACATCCAAAACTAATAAATACAAAAAAAAAAAAAAAAAAAAATTGCGTACAACAGACGCAATAAAAAAAATAAAAAAAAATTCAGGTCAAATTTTGTAATTCGATGAAAATATTGAAGAATTACAAATAAACTCAACGAAAATTCAATATTGTAGCAACATTGGTTGAATATTTCAGTAATTAAAAAGTGAATAATCCAGGATCAAAATTGATTGTTTAATAGTTGAAATTGACGATTAAAACTTACATTTTCGATGATTAAATTTGTTTTGAATGAAGAAGAAGAAGAAGAAGAGGGAGCAGAGAAAGCGTCAAGTCAAGGCGGTTGGAGAAGTCAGAGTACTGCTGCGATGGAGAGGGTTGTTATTTTTGAGTTTTTAATTTGGACCTTCACTACGGTTCTTGGTCTTACTAACTTGCACGGTTACATTTTATATGCATGAATGTATGGTGGATTTGGGACATATTCAAATTTCGGTTCTAGAAAATTTTGTGATCAAGTCTCCGGCTTTTTCACGGACTACTCCTGAGGTTTATTGAGTTATATGAGGAATTTCTATAGTTTTACAAAAATATATAAGGTATACTTTTGTTAAGTTTTGATTATGTATGATATGCTTTTTTGTTAAATTTTCATCAGTAAACTGTTAGTATAAATTTAATTTTATACCGTAATTAAATAAGACTATTAAGTTACATCATTTCCTCAATAATAATTGTAAAATTACTATAATATCCCTACTTAAAAAATTTATTAAATTAAAATAATTTAATACTTGCTCAATAATTATTGTTAAATTTTTTAGTAAGATTTAATTAAAGAGATTAGCTACCATCACTACCATCTCCCCTAACACAAAAATCACCGCTATCACAAAATCTAACAAAAATATAAGATTTAATTGAAGAAAAACTGCAACACATTGGAATTTTCTAACTTCTTACTTCTTATTTTCCGGAAAACATATTAAAATTGTTAAGGATTGTATTTATTAAAACTTCTAAACATGGAAAAACCAAACTATTACTGCCACCGTGATAACGGCTAAGACATTTATCAAACTACTCCAACAGAAGTCTTAAAACCAAAACAATTTAAAACTAAACTTCAAAACAATCTCAAATTAAAAATCGACTTTAAACTTATTACACTTCGGAACCATATTAATGCCTCTTAAAAACCAAAACCAAAACCAATACTAAAAGTCTTTAGAAATCAAAGCATCCAAAATAACTGTTAGTCTTCATAAGCAATTAAAATAAAGTAAGTTACAAAAACACAGCAAGCACTCTCACTCCAGCCCATCATGAAATGACTTATGCCTACTTGTACCTGCAGCTTTTCTTTTATTAGACAACTACTCACCACAAGTGGGTCATTGTAGGGCCAAGTCCAAGACAAAGCCATGCATACAAAACAAACAGTTAGCAAAGCTGAGTACATAACAACTAAAGACTATGCAACAACAACAAGAAATAAAACATGCACTCAACTTACCTCTAACAACCTTTTACCTGTACATGGACTCAATTAATTTAATTATTATATTTAGAATTATGGATCCTGCATCGAACGGGCTTCCTCCTTAAAATCATCGCCCTATTGGGCACCAACTTGGGAGCAACTTCAAGAAGGTATTACTATGTTATATAAAGTGACGGATATCCAACGCATTAAAAATAGAAAAGAGTACAACGTCTTGTACTCCATTTAGAAGTCATAGATCACTTTTTCCATACGACTCCTCCCATTGTTCATACTCAAGGTATATACGTTCCAAGAGTTTTGATGCAAGTCCTCTTATACTTTACGTGATTTAACAAGTTTAGTAATGATATGACTCTCATGCAACATCACATAAAGACATGCATCAAATCAAGTAAGCCAATTTAATTATCTTCAATTTAAGGTGATTCCAAATTAATCTTATGTGTGTTATTTAATTAGACTGAACCTCCTTTACCACACATTAACTGTGAGTGGCTAATAACTTACTTTGTTCTTGACCATACATTAAACTGTGAGTGGCAACATGTCTAAAATAATTGCTCATAACTTCTTTAATCATATGAATAAAAATTCACAACTACCTTTCTTGTTGATTAAGTAACTAACCAACTTAAAAATAACTTCCTTTCTTGATCAATAAACTATTGGCCAAATTAAACTTATTATAACATTACAATTCAAGCTTATAAAAATTTAACTTTCTATTTAACATGGAATGCCATCATACTTTAAGAACATGCTACTAAAAACTTGTCATGCACATAAATTCATGATTCAAAACAAGCATACAAGATTTCATGTAATCAAGAATTGTTCAAGTATGCATTCTAACTCTTGTGTTTGTCTTTAGTACTTACATACCTTGTAAATTAATGGTGCTCCGCCACAACTTCTAGAAGTGGACTAGTTCGAAGTCTCCTACATAGACCACATAAATCAATCACACAATGTATTACTTAATTTATATGATAAATTTATGCTAATTACATACTTTAAAAGCCTAATTATTCAATTTATAAATTCTAGACAGCATGTTAATCATGCTTAAAATCACTTTTAAACTTCATAAAACATACTAAAAATTATATGTAATATCATAGAATTCATCCGTGATCATACTAGCATAATATGAACACTTAACACTTACTTTAACTTGTTTTTATTAAAATTTCAGATTTATTTATAAACTTTTAAGTCATGAAAACTTATAAAAACATCAAAATTTCATGATAAAACTCTTCTACAATCAATCAACATATAATTATGAAACCAAACTACACTTTAGAACAATTTTTCATAACCCAAAACATGGTCAAAATATTTATTCAATTGAATTTCATTATTATAATATAAATTTTGGAAAACAATTTATTTTATTTTCAAAACCTTTAAAAATCAATCTAACTTCATAAAATCATCATAAATTCACACAACAACAATTCATGATCATAATATTGAATTTTAAATCATAAAACTCATGAAAATTCATAACTTGCATAATTTATAAACCCTAATCTAAAATTTCATGAACAACAGTTTTAATTCATGCCTTAAAACAAATCATACTTTATTAAAACATAATCAAAACTCATAAAAACATGATTAAACATAAGTATGAACATGAATTTAATTTGCAAGATTGAATCAAAAAGAAAGAAGTAAATTTTTTTTTACATAAAGATTTTCGGAAATACCAAAATAGGGGAGGAGGTGACAGTGGCGGCGACAGGGGCGGCTGGCGTGGCAGCGAAGGGGGGTCCGACGCTGGTACGAATCCTGAGGCAACCCACAAAATTTTTTTTTCCCGAACTGCGCAATGGCAGTTTTTTTTCCGGAAATCTCAAGCCCTCTTTTTTTCTCTTCTCTCTAGATTTTTTGAAATCCTAATGACTTTTGGGTTTTAAGGGGTTTTTATAGACCCCAAATTAGGATTTGGAATACCCATACTAATCTTAACAAGTGGAAATTACCTTTAGGCCCTTGCCTCAAAATAAATTAGGAAACTTTTAAAAATTCTATTTTTAGAAGCTTTTAAAGATATTTTTAAACATAAAAATATTATTTAAGAATACAAATAATTACTTTCAACCAAAACTTATTATTTATTTTATTTATTTTTCAATTGCTCGTCGACATATTTATTTTTTTCAATAAAATTATTAAAATTATACGAATAAATTTCAATAAAAATATTAAAATTATACGACTAAAGTACAAGAATATTTTCTTAAAATACGTGAAAATGTGAAGTATTACAAAAACTAACAGAAGAGCATTTGGTGCATAAATAAAACTTAATAAGGGTACAAGGTGCATTATTTAAAGTTTTAAAACTATAGGGTACCCCGTGCAACCTAGTAAACATCAGAAGTATCCCATGAGAAAATCATAAATTTTCTGATCGTATATGTAGATATGGTTCTCTAAACATCAAAAAGGTTTTAATTTTACTTCCGTTTTATATTATTTCCAACAATTTGACTTTTCGACTATACATGTTGTTTTAGTTTGACCAAAGTTTAATATAACAATTAATGAAAACGTATTCAAATGAAATCTTGTTAGATATGGGTTGCACAACACTTTCAAAACATCAAATTTTCATAATTTTTGCTTATGTATGATTGTACATGATAATGGAAAGCATACGACACCCCTCATCTAATTGTCAGGTAATCAGGCTATATTAACTACTGATTTAGAGCATTGTTCTTTTGATAAAAAACATTACTCCTTGTAATAACTTTACTCTAATGGGAACTGTTCTTTTGGTGCTCATAGTTTAATCTAGCTCAACATAGGACATGTAATGGCCCTAAGGCCGAATATTTGTATGCCACCTTAATCTCTATTTAATATAAATGAGTCATGCAGCATTTAAAAAAAAGTGAATGATCAATTGGTAGTGAAATAGGGGAGAGATGAAATTTTTTTTAAGTGAAGAAAGTCATACAACATCATTATAGAATAGCAAAATACAATCTAACCATAATTTAAAATTCTAATAACCCCAAACGATAACATAATTTATCTCCTGTTTATTCTTATATAAAATCATGTGGTTTTTTATGAAAAATCTTTTCTATTACTCCGTACAATATGAGAGAAGAAACTTAAAATGCATATTTGTAACTATTACTACGTATTTCATGTTGAATGACAATAAAATGTTCTACGTATAACTTAATGGATTGAATTAGGACGTGGAGCAATTCGTTACCAGTTACCTAAATTTATATGGGGTACTTGACAAGTAGATTACCTTAGCCAGGGTACGGGAAAGGCAGGTATTAATTAATAAACAAATAAATTTAACTAATCAATCCTATTCATAAGGAATAGAAACTTGATGAGTCATAAAGTGTGTATCAAACAACTTTTTTTTAAGTATGCCCACTGTCTGGTTTATTGAAGCTTAGCTCCAACTATATTCGGACCCGAGTCGCACACTTAGCTTATGATGAGTGAGTCTCACCTTAAGAATTTTCTACATTCGGTGAGGCTCGAGTCCGAAACTTCTCTTAAGTGACATCAAATTACTTACCACTTGAGCCGACTCGTGTATCAACCACTTACTTTGATAAGGTATGTATATATTCAACATCCGTAATCGATTATTTACAATAAGGATGTATTTTTTGTAAGATATATAAAATTTCTTTAATTTGTTGCAGGTAATCAATTACGGACGTAGTATATATACTTACGGTCCAAGTACAATCCGAATAATTAATCGAGCTGAGTAGTGAGTAACTATTAACGTAAAGGGATAAACTATGAAATTAGTGTCTTAGAAACTCAAAAAATTGTGCGTGTCAAAACTCTATAAATCGGTGCACAGATGTCACTATCACAACGTAAGCACCCTTCTACGAGATTTCACTTTGCATGACGAGGACTAAAAGTCTAAAACGACAACGTACCACCCTACATTTTGCAACTTTGTTGTCTCTTATTTTAAGCAGTGTTACACACAAGTGCATGCCTATAAATAAGTACTTCAAATCAACTACAAAATCATACGTTTGCACCAAAGACTACAAAAAACAACACAAAATTACTAGGGATAATATCATCAAAAACTGTTGAATTGAAAAAAAAAAAGAAAAAAAAAATGGCTTCAAGACAACAAAACAAGACAGACTTAGAAGAGAAGGCAAAGCATGGAGAGACGGTTGTTCCTGGTGGTACCGGTGGGAAGAGCGTTGAAGCTCAAGAACATCTCGCGGAAGGTATAACTTCTATTATACACTCGGGTGTACCTAGAGATCGAGATAATAGGCATCTCGAACACCGATTTAATGAGTTTATGTCGTACTTTTTCTTTTACTCTTTTCTTGGATCATGAATTCAGGATATAGATGAAGCTCATGAATCAACTTTGGGATTATAATGGGTTCAAGTCCATTAATTTTAACTGTAAGTTTGTGAAAGATAATTATATTGAGTAATGAGCATACCTATTGGATAGGATATATGCTCTACTATTATGTTTTTTGAAATTTTTTTCTACCGATATACTAATTATTTTTAAAGAAAAGAAATGCATAATAATTATTTTATTCAAAAAATTAACTATTTAGGCTTTTTTTGCATTACTGTGGGGTTTTTTTTTTTTTTTGGTTTTTGTACGTTTTATGAAGTCATATGAAATTTTTCATGTATATAAAAAAAAATAAAAATTTGTGAAATCTACATCTTAGAATCAGTATTTTTTTAAAAATGATAATAAAATGGGCTCCACTCTAATTTTAAAATGAACATTGGAAACATTAAACATTAATAAACAAGACTTTAAAATTGAATTTTGTACTTTTTTTTGAACATATTTTGATTTTGACTCATTTTCTCGGTCTTTTTTATTTGTTATATTTATTTTTTCACATATATAACAACGCAATTTATAAAATTAAGATTTTGAGTTTGGTATAATAAAAAAATTATATGTTCTCATATGACTATATATTTTTTTTGTTACTCATTAATTATAAGTGAGTCAAGAGTTACACTGTGAATAGTGTTAAAAACTTTAATGTAGTAATTAATAAAAGACCAAAAGGCGAGAGCCTAGTATTTTCATTAGGCATAACAACAGCTAGTCCCTTTTAACGCGGCTAAAATAAATATGCAGGAAGGAGCAAAGGAGGGCAAACAAGAAAAGAACAGCTAGGTACTGAAGGCTACAAGGAGATGGGCCGCAAAGGCGGCCGTAGCACTGGAGACAAACCCGATGAAGGGGAGGAAGCCAATGATTAATCCACTCTTTAGTTGGCTCCTATGTACTCGTGTCGGCCGGTATACAGGAGCTAGTACCGTAGTAGTACGTAGCCAATGTTGGTTTGTAAATCTTAATATGTTTGCGTAGAACACGAAGTAGTAGCAGTAGTAATAATAGTAGCACTTGCATATCCTTAATATGTTTTGTTACTTGGTGTATATGTGCCGGCGTTATTATGTAGTACTCCCGTAGCAATCAAACTGTATCTGTAGTAATAATATGCTAGTACTTTGCTTTTGTATGATCTCGATTTAGTTCTCTAGTCCGTTCTTCATCGTTAAGCTGGTTTAGAACACAGGCTAATCGGGGATACCTAAAAATTGGCATGACACGACACATTATATATTTTATCACAGTTCAAATCAGTTTGGAATTGAGTTACAAAGTCACAAAGCAATGGATAAAATTTTGTTATAAAAAAATTACACAATTTCATGGGTGTTGTACCGAAGGACGTCAATGGTCATGTAATCAGCAATGGCGACTTTATCTTCAATTAGGTCCTGGCATTTCAGTTCTGTTTAGCTCTATTCAGTTCATTTCAGTTTACTTTAGCTCTATTCAGTTTAGTCCACTTCTTTTGGACCTTACTACCAAAAACTATGGTAATTGTCTCATACAAGTATACAATGGTTGGACCGGCAGCTAACTTTTATGATGAGGTTAGAAGGACTACTATAATATGGCCTTGTTTTTTTGGATTTAAATTTTTGGCATTTCAGCTCAGTCCAGTCCACTTCAGTTTAGTTCAGATCATCTCTATTATAAATTAATTATTATTTCATTTCAGTCTACTTTTGTTCAGCTTATTTCAGTTCAGCTTCTTTCAATTCAGTTGAGCTTCGTTTCAATCTAAAAGAACAAGGCCTACTTTGTATTATATTGATAGAAAACGCTTCTCTTCAATAGCGAGATGACTTTGCACGTTACATAGATGAAATCAGGGTCGGCAGGTTCAAGAATTGAGAGAGATTGAAACCGTCTATTCGATTTCCATAAATAGAAACTTTGCGATATCCGATTTCCATAAACAGATGCTTACTGCTAAATGGTAAGTTGTAAACTGTCCTCTAATGTTTATGGTATCTGAAGTACTGAAGTTTCAATACAAAAGGTGGTGGTGGTGGGAATTATGCGGTGCAAAATCATTAAGAGTTAACAGTCAAAGCAGATTGAACACAAAATGTGATGATAAAAACCGTTGCTTTAATGGGTTAGTTTCGCAGCAAATTGTGCTGCCACAGGCATGTATTGATGTAGGTCTTCTGAAATATCAGCTAACTGAGGGCAGATCAACTCTGCTTTCAACTTTAATTACTGCTGTGTATAGCTAAATCTTTCTCTTTCAAAATACATTTTCGATATTATCAAGTCGTCAAATGCTTGTTGACACTTGTCTGACCATTCGAACTTCTTGTCACTCTTCTTCAATAAATCAGTGAGTGCCGATGCTTTTGAGCGTAACCTTTTCTAAATTTACGAGAACATCTTCTGATAACATATTTAGGATAGTTTCATGCATATTTGTTTTGAAGATTGATTAAAAAGACCATAAAGCAACATACATACTCTTCATTCCAAATTTTAACTTCTCAATTGAATTTGCCGTCTCTAAAAACAAACTACGACATAATAGTCTGGCATTTTTTAGTCTAGCTATAACAATTATTAGTACATAGTATAAATCATAGAAATTTTATCAAAATTCTGACCATTATAAGAGGATGTAAAATTGCATTTAGGACAGAGTCACTCCAGCCAGAAATAGAATCGAAGCAATGTCAAAATATATCTGTGAATCAGTAGTTCAGTACCTGTGTGGTCCAAGCCTGGAGCATGTGCTCAATATATCAGGAGCAGTTCTGTTATTTAGTTACATCAAATACGTATCTGCCGCTAGCAGTAGCAGTATAACGAACCATATGAGCTTCTTAACTACAAAATTCCATACGATGTAGCATTTCAAGCATATCAATTATCAAACACCAATACTGTCATGCTAGTTAGAATTTTCGAGATTTGGTACAGTGCAGGTCAAAGGCCTCACTATAGCATATAAGCTACTTTTACTTCGAAGCATCTCAAGCAGCATTTGTTTGAGTTCCAGCACCACCTTGCTTTTCAAGTTCCTCCAAAGCATCCCACAATTTTGAATCTTCATAGTCCTTAATCAGGAAAGCTGGTTTTGCTTGCATCAATAAGTTTTCAGGATTCCTGGTACTCAGGCCGATCACAGGCATTCCAGCAGCCACGCCAGCTCTGATTCCAGAAGGAGAATCCTATAAATTGAAAGGAAAACATTTTCATAATAGGGCATAAGAACATAAACATTATACATTATGATGTCAGAAAGTTCACAATTAAACGCAGACCTCGAAGATGAAAGTATGTTCTTTTGATGCACCGACTGCTTCCAAGCCTTTCAAATAAGGTTCTGGGTGTGGTTTTGCATGTTCACACTCGCTTCCAATTATGATGGCCTGGAAGAAATCTGTGAGGCCAAGCATTGAAATCATAAGCTCAGCATTAGCTCTTGGGGCATTAGTGACAGCTGCTCTTTTCAAGCCACGGTCTTTGATCCACTTTACAACCTTGTTAAGGCCGTCGATAGGCTTCAGCTTTTCTGCCACCAACCTAATATATGAAATTTGCATTGCATGAGCCAGCTGAGTAGAACATTCAGCAAATTTCCTAATTAAGATTAACTGAATAAGGCATTTACTTCCTGAAATAGGCTTCCTTTTCATCTGTGAATTTCAAACCTCGCTCATAATCATCAGGGAAAAGAGCTCGGGCTATATCATCATTATGCTTGCCAGCAATGTTCTGAATAAAGAATTCCTCGTCTATTGGAACACCACCATTGAAACCTATCTATAGAGAACAAGAGTATGTATCAATTTATGAGATGCATCTATTAATTCGCCCTCATCGCTGATACTATCCAGTTTAAGCAGTAGGCATCAGCATCATTAAGAATTAAGAAGATTCACAGGAGTGATAATTTAAGCACACTAACACACTAGGGTCTGTTTACTTCAGCTTAAAATCAGTTGAGCTCAGCTCTTCTTTTATTTTGCTATTCAATAATCTTTCATAAAAAAAATTTCAGTTTAGTTCAACTCTAATCAATTCAGTTCACTTCAGCTGTTTTCAGTTGAAGTAAACAGCCCCTAACTATAGTGATTTGAGAACATAAAAGACAGAGCTCAATAACTCATAATTGCTACGAAGGTACCTCTTGAAGCATTTCACGGAAGGCAAGATGGTGGAGAGGATCTGAATCACATAAAGTTCCGTCTACATCAAATAAGACAGCTTCCACCGGAGCAAGTTTGACCAGAGCAGATTTGCTGCTTCCACAAAACGATAACAATCAATTCAAAACCACTTGCAAGCATACAACAACTAATGCCAAAGTAAGTTCCACATCATAAGCATTCAATTTCCAACCTCTAGATTGAAGTGTGTAAATTAACTAAAACCACTTATGTATCAGTTGACATATGATGAATGCATGTTTGTATTCTGTAATAGCCCTCACTTAATCAGTAGATTATCCGTTAGCTAAAAAGTTACAGGATAAAGATCTAGCATCGTACAGATAGTCGGCTTCTTGCATATGTATAACAGATAATCTATTTCTTAGATAGAACAGATAGGCCGATAACCAAATTCTTGCAATCGTGCAGAATAAAACGGAGCAACACACTTGATCAACAGGTTTACACTATATATTTAACGATCACCTAATTCCTAGAGGCTGTGCACCGCATCTAATCTGTCCCCTAGTTCACAGGTTTAAACCTCGGAAGCAACCAGTTTATGTAAATAAAGGTAAGACTACGTACAGTAGGATCCTCACCGGACCTACTAATTATGTGGCACAAAGGCGAAAACCCAATTATATATGGGTCATCAACATACCCTCTATCCACTTTATTTTCGTGGAAATCTCTCAATTTGTGGGAATAACCTCAAGTATTAATTTATATTTCACATAATTTTTAAATTGATACCGTATAATTCTGTAAAATGTATATTGGAGGAAATCTGCAGTTTAATATAATAATCATTAAATAAAAGTCTAAAAATTATCGCAAAATCAATAAAAAAGAATGAACTACAAATCATCATTCATATATCATTTCGCTACATATCAGTGATTAATTAAAAAAAATAGCTGAAGTTAAAAAGATTTGTATGCAATTAGTAAAGGAATTAAACAAAATCAAAATAACAAAATCAAGATTTCAATAGATGATTTAATCAAAAGCGTAAAATTAATGAAAAAAAACACAAAAAAAGGAATTCAAGAATACCTGTCAGAAGAACAAATCTCAAGGGAAGAGACAGTCATGATTAAAAAAAAATTTGATGAATAATGAATTTTTTGATCGAGTGAAAGGAAAATTAGCTGAGCTGAGATGTAAAGACAAAAATAAAAAATAAGAAGAAAATTTAAAAAAAAAAAAAAAGCAAAAGCCAAAAGTGTGGAAGAAAATGTGCTTCACAAAGAATATTCGTTAGAAATTAAGTGGGAGGCTTAACAACGAGATTCACTATAGTTGGATCTGATTAGACCTGACTACAATAATCTTTGGTGCTAGCGAGTCCGCGGTTGATGAAATTCGATTCCATGGTTTTTGGACATCACACAAAATTTTGACTAATTGAATTATCCGTCAATCTAGAACTTGATATAGAGGTAGGGTGAGAATCGATCCCAGAATTTCTTGAAACCGGTAGGAAAGTGTTAACCACTTGAGCTATCCCTCCCTCTGAAACTTGATTGCTTTATTAAGGTTCAATTAGTTTTGTGCATCTTTTCAAAGAAAAAAAAAATTTGTGGAGTAATAAGTTTGAATTATACTCCTTTCGTTCTTTTTGTTTGACCTTAAATATCGTTACTGGAATATTAAGACAATTCAAACAAGATCTCACACGACTGTATTGTGGTTTATATATTGAAAGTAATTTAAAAGATTCTCTCATCTTATACATAATGTTAAGATTCCAAACGTATCAAATAAAAAGGAATGGAGGGAGTAATATACTTCGAATTGAACTTGATAGTCCAAACTCCAAAGCCCTACTTATGTGATTTAAAAACTTAAATTTATTTTTTCTCATTATTCAACATCATGGATTGAACACATTTTAGGTTAATGGTAAAATGATACTCCCTTCGTTTTTTTTTACTTGCTACATATACCCAAAAGGAAAATTTCTTATTACTTGCTACATACCTCTTTTGGAGTATGGGTCTCAGGTTCATTTACCACTTTACCCTTCATTTTGTTAAAATTACATAATTAAAATACCTTAAATTGTCCACTTAATCCTTTTAATCATATGGTCCCATGATAATGTTGATGTTTTTAAATTTTTGTGCCATTTTGGTCTGTAGCAAGTAAATAACAACAGGAGTAGTATCATTCATCACATAAAAAGGTAAAATTTGTAAATATGTGTTTCATTTTAACATTGAATATTTGTAATTTTAGCTCTTAATACTACAAACTACAACTCTCTTGTACTCCATAATAAATAATACTATGTACTAATCTTGCAAAGACCTACTTAGGCATTAGAAAGGTGTTTCTCAGCCATGTCCCCAAGGCTAATAACCTTTGCTTATCGACTTATCGTGGCTAATCTTGGCTCAAATATCCTTTGGTCCATTCTAAGTCTTCTCCTACTACGAAATATTCATTTAGGATCATATCATTTCATATTCAAAACACCGATTAATCTAAATTCTCAACCTCAATCTAAGCTTGATTTTCAAGATTTCTACGGAGTATTAAATAATTGATAGCTCGTACATGTTAAATTAATAGTTGAGGTAAGTCTGTCTATTTTGATATTTTTCTCTTAGGTCGATCCTAATAAATTATCAAAAAGCAAAAACAATTTTTTTTAAACTTCTTTCTTGTTACTCAATAATTATTGTTTGGAGTCTTCACTCCCAAGTTTGGCACCCAAGCTTTATAGTTGTTCCCATGTAGTTCGGCTAGGCGAAACGTTTCAATTTGCCCGCATATGTCCATACAAAACATAGTGTGTAGCACATGCTAAATTGCTGATACTAAAGTAATGGATATTCTATTTGAGCAATTGGTTATGTTGGTCCAGGTCTCAATAATCTCCTCAATAGCCATTATCTCCAAAGAAGTTGACACTTCACAATAAAATGAGTTTTTTTTTTTTTTGGGGGGGGGGGGGGGTTTAATCATTTCCAAGT
>PYUH01000036.1:5471678-5529139 GCA_016808085.1 Suaeda aralocaspica
TTTTTTTTTTTTTGGGGGGGGGGGGGTGTTTAATCATTTCCAAGTAGCGTAATCTTTTTGTTTAAGGATAATACAATCACTGTGATATCTATATATAAATAGCAAATCACACGGCATTTTCATAAATAAGTAGAAAACTTTATAAATAGCAAATCACACGGCATTTTCGTAAATAAGTAGAAAATTTTATTACCACACTACCTCTTAAAGTACATATAAAAAGACGACCTTACCCCTGAATTTCTAACATATTACCCCAAAATGTCATTGTAATATGCAAAATTGCATATCACAGTGATTTACTGATCAACCCTCTTTTGTTAAACTTTCAATTGCATGATATTAATATATTTAAAGATGAACTTAGATCATTTTATGCCGTACTTTGTACTAAAACTATGAATTGGAAGAAGCGACTCATGTCCCAACACATTATTACATGCTTATGTCATGCTATAGTTTTGTCAACTGTATCCGGACATGTCGCTACAATTAAATAATCAGAGTATAAATTTAGAGCAGCGCTAGTTCAAAGGAGGGTAAATTCATAATTTTACATTTTTTTTGTCCAGTCGGACTTTATACTTTTCAAGTAAATTTTTTTTCAAGGCACGACGCAAATTCTCAATTCACAAAAAAAAAAAAAATTAATTCAATTCACAAAGTATATGTTTTCAAGTTAGAATACATAAGATTCAAGTCAGTAAAAATGAAACCTTGCGTTGTATCAGCTATGTTATTTATATATCACAGTTCAAATAATTGATGATTGACATGCTTTGTTGTGTTTGCTAATGATGGATCATGTCATGTTGTGCTTTCAAAACTATAAATATAGCATAAACATGACCACTAGTCCACTAACCTAGCATGTACAAATCATGTATTGTGTTATGTTGTGTCATGCTTTAACTATTTGAATAGTGCCGATTTGACTTAGTGTCGTCACAGAAATGTTAAATGTCTAACAGTTAGTGACCACTAACTGTTGGGCAAAATTGTCTTTTCAATTTTTTTGTTTTTGTTTTCTTGTTTACATATGGTTCCTTTTGTTAAATAGGGTAGTAAAAAAAGTGGATCTCACCTAATATCATTGTTTTTTTTTCCTTATTGTATTTTTTTTTACAATGGGGTCAATTTTTTTAATGTTTAAATGCGGGGTCCACACACGGTACTATAAATAGTATTTTGTATTTGTTATTTCAGGTTAAGTGAATATGAAGTAAGTATGATGTGATATTATGTACTTAATCAATAATATGATAATGCAACAAATAAATTATGATATGATATTCCTTATTTATAATATGATATTAATACACCCTTAGTAGCAATTTAGGTGCAACATAGAGAGATGAAACAAAATTTTATGCATGTTATTTTCAATGTGGGAGCTACCTATTTATTTATGTGTTAAAAGGATAAAGTGAGATTAAATTTTAAATGAGTAGTAGTTAGAAGGATAAATTAAGATTAAATAAATGCAAAATGACAAAAATAAGGACAATAAGGTAAATATACATATGAACCCTACTTACCAAAATAAGTAATGTAGCAAGTAATTTGAGATTTTCATTTAAGGAAAGTGTAGCAAGTAAAAAAAGCCGGAGGGAGTATAAGATCATTACAAATAACATGTGATATGATGTATTTTAATTTATGATATGATGTATTTTAATTTATGATATGACGAAGTAGCGAATATATTGTCAAATACTCATATGATGTACTTTATTTTTTATTTACTATATGATATTAATATTTGAACTCTGTGATATAATATATAATATTGTTGGTATGATGTATTCTATTGCGAATAATGTTAAACATGGATTGACGGACCCAAAAATTAAAGTCAAAAATAAAATAAAATAAAAATCAAGATAGAGTTGGACCCTACAAATAGTGTTAGGGATTACTATCTGTTAGATGTCTATCATATCTCAGTGTCGTCATATCTGATGCACCATGCTGTAACAAGTACGGATGCTCCTCTAGCTTCATTAATTTATAGGGAATACACCAATAGCTTTAATTTCAAGATCATTTACTAATTAAAGGTTTGCACGCATCTAAAGTGCTCTAAAGATGATCTTTGACATGGTTGGTTGTTGGGAAGAAGAAGATCTGAGATTGAATACCTTCAACTAAAAGCATAATATAACATAATATAAGAACGACCATTCATTTCTGGGCAATTTCCTCGTGGACGAAAGTGGCTTATTTTCTGGGTTACAGGGACCAATTGAACCACTAGTAGTGCAGTAGTGCCTAATTGAAGTATACCTTACATTTCATGAATACTTAAGAAATTTTTAATAGACTTTATATTCCAAATATGTCTTTATCCATCTTCAAATCCAATAAAGACTTGTAATTCTAGCTTCAATGCAATGTATTATAATCAAATTCTAAGCCTTATGTATTGATCAAATCATATAACTATAGCATTGCGCGATGATGCATTTTATACTGATATAGACAGCCATTCAAATAGTTAATTATTGAGAATTTCGAAGGAGAAACTAAAAGGTTAAAACCGCATATTCTAACTACTTGATTTCATCGCTTCATTTCACCTCAAATACATGTATCGGATACTCAACACTTAAACATTGATATGACACTTGACTTTTCAATTTGAAACAAAAACATGCAAGATTTTCATATGGACATGTACTCGTGTTTGACACTTCTAACAAACTAACATAGTGCTCCTTTTACTACTTGAAGTATTCCTTCAATCTAAAACAAAAATGGTAATAACATATGAAAGGAATAATACAATGCCAAGGAATGAAGAGTCAATTTGTTAACATCTTCTAAAACAGGTAGAATCTGATGTCTAAGGAGGATTTCAGGTCAAAACCATCCAACAATAAAATATTTAAATTTAACCTCAAGTATATTATTTACTTTGAAAGCAAAAGGGTCAAAAGTAAAACATTCTTACCAACCTCTAAAAGGGAAGCTCTGTTTGCTCTGGCACTCTATATATACTGCATTGCTTAACACAGGATCTTCATGCACCAAGTAACAAACCTCAATTCATCTTACTCTTCTTACTTCTTCGAAATCGATCTCCTCAAGATGGCTTTCTCATTACAAAATCTAGTCCGCCTTTCGATATGCTTTGCTCTCCTAATGAGTGTAGCCAATGCTCAAAATTTTGTTCGTTCACGTGCATCATATTATCGGAACTCTCGTGAAAAAGGAACAGACCGTGAGTATATGCAAGAGTTTTATGTCGTCATTCTAATCATCATGCTTCATGGATAGTCATCATACATGTCCACCTATCTCTTTTCTAGTTACATGTGCTCCTTTACAACTTTGTGTACAATTATAAAAGAACGGAAAAATACAAACTAACCTCTTATCACATTGTTTCCTAGTATCCTGTTAAGTTAAGAATGTGACTTACATAATTTAACAGCATCATTGAATTGAAATGCAGATGGAGCTTGTGGATTTGGGGCTTTTGGAGCTACTGTCAATGGTGGAGATGTATCGGCTGCATCAGACCTCTATCGTGATGGAGTAGGGTGTGGAGCTTGCTATCAGGTAATTAGGCCAGAAGACATGAGAAAAACTTCTCCAGTCTGTTTTTTACGAATTACTTTATGAACTGCAATTGATCCATGTTTATGCTTTTACAGGTGAGATGCACCAACAGCAAGTATTGCTCTAACAATGGGGTCACAATAGTCATAACAGACCAAGGTTCCGGTGATAAAACCGATTTTATTCTCAGTGAAAGAGCTTATAGCAAGATGGCTCAAACACCAGGTGCAGCTGCAACTTTGAAATCCCTTGGTGTTGTGGACATAGAGTATCAACGGTATGTTATTAATATGCTGCTCATTTGATCATATCTAATGTGTTTAACAAAGAAAACCAATCATGTAATTGTTGAACGAATACAAAATCACAACCAGTTCAATTTTTAGCGATTTTATGATCAATAAACACAAAATTGTTTAGTGACAGTGAAAAAAACATCATAGACAGCATCAGTGGCCGGATTACTATTGACCACTGGGAATTTTCTCCTTTAAACAGGGTTTCATGCAGTTACCCCGGAAAAAACATAACATTCAAGATTGAAGAGAGCAGCGGTTACCCTAGTTATCTTGCTTTTACTATATATTACCAACAAGGACAAAAGGACATAATCGCAGTTCAATTGTGCGAGGTATCTATTTCAAAAACCAGTAACCACAATTTTCATCTATTGCTTTTTCAGTAATATGTTCTTTTACAATTCGATAAGTTTATGAAAAAACAAGAAATAAAACATAGTTAAACTAGACATTAACATGAAATTTGACATGTGCAGACACAAAGTTATACCTGCAAGTTACTAGAACGAAACCATGGAGCAGTGTGGGCAAGCAATTCTCCTCCAAGTGGACCATTGGCGATAAGAATGTTGTTCAGCGATGGTGATGAAGCAAAAGATACTTGGGTGGCTCCTGTCAATGACATACCTCAGAACTGGAAACCAGGCTCCATATATGACTCTGGAGTACAAGTCAACTAAAAGCCAAAACTTTCATGCATAAACCAATATAGCAATTAAGAAAGTTTTATTATTTTACTCTGAGGCTTAATTTATTCAAGCTTAGACTAGACTTCAATCAATCATTGTATCTCATGGTTAATAAAATTTGTTATGACTTATGACAATACTATTCTCATGATATTGGTAAGCTTCCTTATTTCATCATTTCAGAAACAGAGATCAAAACTTGTCCAAATTTTTTTATTTGTAATCCGTTACCAATATAGAAACCTGATCCGCACCCTGCCAAAACAAGGTAAAGGAGGACAGCCGTAACCCTACTCTGATATTATCGAAAAGGCAGTTTCCAATTGTCAGACCAGAGTAATCTGTTATTTAACAGGAAAAAAAGTTAAATAAATTTTGGTTTAGTCTATTACGACCCCAAGGCAAAGAATACGACAGTGGGGGAAAAATTCAAGTACGTATGATGCTTTCCTTTATGGAGACCTATGAAATCCATCACATAAAAATACAAGTTTACCTGAGTTCCAAGGTTAACCATCGATGAGTGTGTTTGCAGAAATTTATGCAAGCAAGACTGCAAAAGAGAGGTGCTGGAGCTCAGCCGAAGACTTGAAGTCTTGGTTGGTTCAGAAAAAGATCAAATACAGCCACACGAGAATAGATTATCTAATTTTATATCAGAATATTTCGTGGATCAACCCAGATAAAGCAAAAATTAGAGTACACCATATAATTTTAAATGAACAGAACAAAATATAGGTAAACATTTGAAGCAAACTAAGCTTGAGCATTAGGAATAAAGTATTACAAGGATGATACAAAAGGTATTGCAGATTAATAAAGTGTAAGAGACTATATGCGGGTACTAATGAATTTGAAATCAATGAAGGCTGCAAACTAAGATCGAGCTATCAACATACCAAAAATATATTCTAAAAATCTATGTGATATATTCGACACTAGTCAAATAATGAATAGTTGCAACATAACACAAAGTCACAAACTCGACTTGTACATTGTTTCACAAGCCTAAATAATAAATTGCAACACAACAAAAACTCAACTTGTACATCATTTTGCATTATGCGGGATACTGGGATGAGGTTTGACATAAATATACAAGCATTTCAAACAACAACAGATAACAAACACATATCTGAACAACTTCAAGCGAATCAGACGTTTGAACCGATATTATAAGGAAAAGTTTTCCTAGAAAACCAATATACCAAGATATCTACCGACTACCAATGTGCTTGAGATTGCTTCCCACAAATTTCATGGTACCTATTCCAAAGCAAAACTAACTCCCGCTTCTCAAATTTGAAACTCCTCAAAGATGCGTCTATAGTTCTATACTATCACGATCGGAGTCTCTTGGCACTTTAACTTCATCACTAGATTTATGCATCACATTAGTACACCATTTCACTGCTAGACAGCTTCACTTGAGAACCCATTTGCCTCAGCATGGTATGCATTATAATTTTTCTATGAGGCGATCCATCTTTTAAAGAGTAACCTTGTTTATCCTCCCCATAGCAGGTCTTACTGCTCCCTAATTCTTTGTGCAAACCCTTCTCCTTTAAAAGTCCCCTCAATTTTTCGACATCTTCCCATCTCCCTTCTGCAGCATATATGTTTGACAATAACAAATAAGACCCAATATCTTCAGGTTCCTGCTCAATCAGCCACTTTCCAACAGACTCCCCAAGTTGTGCATCCGAATGTGTATGACAAGCTGAAAGCAGTGCTCCCCATAACGCAGATCCTCCTTTCACATGCATCTCTTTCGTTAGCTCTTCCGTGTCCTTCAGAAAACCTGCCCTCCCTAGGAGATCAACCATGCAACCATAGTGCTCAACTTTTGGTTCAATCTTGTAAACTCTATGCATGACATCAAAATACCACCAACCCTCCAAGACCTTTCCTGAATGGGCACATGCTGCTAAAACGCATACAAAAGTAGCTTCGTTAGGTATTTTCCCACTTTTTTCCATCTCATGAAACATCCCAAGGGCTTTCTCTATGAGACCATGTGAGCCATAGCCCATGATCATAGAGTTCCACGACACAACAGTCTTCTCAGCCATACTATCAAAGACCTTTTTAGCCATATCCATATCGCCACACTTAGCATACATTGTCAAAAGAGCTGTAGAGAGCAAAACATCAGGTTCAATCTTTTTATTACTTTCTATATAATGATGAATCCACTTGCCCCGATCAAGCCTGCATAAATAACCACATGCTGTTAGGACGCTGACAAGAGTTGCCTTATTAGGCTGCGCATTCCCTTGCATCATTCTATCAAATAACACCAGACACTCGTCATGCTCCTTACATCGTACGTAAAGGGCTAACATGGTATTCCAGGTAACCACATTAGGGCTCGGCATGTGATCAAAACATTTACGAGCAGCACTTACATCTCCCAATCTAGCACACCCATCAATCAAACAATTCCAAGAAACAACATCTCTTCGAGGCATCACCCCAAAAAACTCTATCGCCGTCTCCACATTTCCACCCCCAACATAGGCTGCAAGCATCGAGTTCCAACTAACAACATCTCTCTCAGGCATTTCATCAAACATTTGACGAGCCAAACCCACCTCTCCATTCTTCCCATACCCATCAATCATAGTATTCCAACTCACTAAATCACACTCAGAACTTTCATCAAACACCTTCTCTGCATCCCTCATTCGTCCGAAAACCGCATACATCCGAATCAACGAGTTCCTAACATACAAATCAAATCCAAACCCACATTTCACCACACTGCAATGCACCTTTTCTCCATCTACAACTCCCCCAACCTCACCACAAACCCTAATTACAAGAGGAAAAGTATAATGATTAGGCACAATACACCAACCAATCACATAATCATAATAAAACGTAAGTCCAAATTCTGGGTTACCCTGATTTAGGTAACCCCTAATAATAGTGTTACACATAAAAGCATCAGCTTCTTCAAGCTTTTCGAGTATCGAAACAGCGAAAGGTAAACCATTGGGAAGAGAACAGAGCTTCTTAATAACACGGCTCGCCGCAAGGGAATGTTGAAAAAGGCCTAAAACAATGAGTTGAGCTTGAATTTGAGGGAATTGTGCAAGATTAGAGCATGAATCAACTAATTGGAGAATTGGGTGGTTTAAATTCAATGTGTTTTTCGCTTTTTCGTCAAAATTAGAATCAAAGGAAGAACTGTAATTGAGATTGTAGGATTGTTTTAGGGGAGATTTGAAGGATGGTGTATTGAATTGAAAGCGCTTTTGAAGAGAGGGAAAAATGAAGGAAGAAAATGGTTTGAAGAGGGTTCTTCTCATAACGGTCATTTTGCCATGTTCGTTAGCTTTGGCGGGAATTTTTAAGGTTTTGTTTAGGTGTGTGATTATCTGAGTAATAATGTCTACTAGGCCACTGGCCCACTAGTACTCCCCGCTTACTTTTCGGTAGTGTAAAAGTTTTAAAGTTATTATGATAAAAATTGATAAATTATAAAATATTTTTGTTACTAGTAATTATCAATATATTTGATATAAGGGTTCGTTTTGTAGGGCGTAAAACATTTTCGGATGAAAATAGTTTTTTTATGAAAAATCTTTTGCATTAGAAAACCCATTTTCATAAAGAATTTCCATTATTTGGTTGCATGTAAAATAATTTTACATTTTAACCATTTTTCATTGTTTAGTTGGATGAAAAATCAAGTATTTCAATTGTAAGAAAAAGTGTTTTCCTTCTAATTGTGATGGAAAATGTTTTTCTCCCAATTTTTGGGAAAATGTTGTCAACATGGTGGAAAACCATTTTCCATCCCAAGTTTTACATTTTAATAATTTACTCCAAACCAAACGTTGTAAAATGAGAAAGTTATTTTCGGAGAAAATATTTTACGTCCTACCAAATGAACCCTAAGTGAAAAATCAAAAATCGAACATACATAACTTAGTAATTTAGTATTCAGTGTGTTTAAAAATGTATCAACTAAACAATTTTAATCATGAGAAAGCGGAGTACCACAAAATTGAGTTAAGAGAAGGTTTAAGGTTTTAGAGATGATATATCAGTATATCACAGTTCCTTTTGTCCCAATTTACTTATCAAGATAAGTTGTTTTGTTAAATCAAAAAGAGGGAAATAATGGGACCGCTTTCTTTTTTCTAGTTTTTTAATGTAAAAAGTTCATTTTATTAACAAAAATGTCATTTTAGATTTTTGGTAAAAATATCAAATTTTAGCAATCAAGCAGTGCTCAGTTGTTTCAATCGGGATTACATACATCCGGAACACCTTCCTCTAGGTGCTCCCGGTACCAAACAACGCGTTTTGTCCATAGAATTATACTTCAACAATACCTGTTATATATACGCCGATATTTCTTTTTTCTTTTTTTTTTTTTTGTTTTTTTAGTTCATCCTTCTCTCTAATTCTCGCTCTTCTTTCTCTCAAAATCAAAACAATTCTCTCTCTAATTTAAAACCCTAGAATTTCTAACATTCAATAATAACAGATTCAACAGAAAATCAACAAAAATACAAAATACAATTCAGAACAACACAAAATCAGACGAAGATCTACAAGAAATAATCAATGAAGATTTTACAGAAAATTGTAAGCTCTAATTTTCGTCAAATTTTTCATAAATTCCATTAATAAACGAACAAAAAGTTTCAATTATTGTTCAGAAATTATTGTTCTGAAATTTTGCATATATATTGATGAAGATTCATAAATGTTTATAAAAAATGAATTACTGTTTAGAAATTAAATCTCTATAATAATGTTTTCTTGTAATCTTCTAATTATATTTCTGAACTTTTTCATAAAAATTCTGAACATTCAGAAAAAATGAATTGTTGTTCAGTTTTCTCTTGTAATTGTGTAATCTTATTTCTGAACTTTTTAAAATAAATTCGGAACATTCAGAAAAATGAATTATTGTTTAGTTTGTTCTTCTAATTGGTGTAAGCTTATTTCTGAACTTTTTCATAAAAATTATGAACATTCAGAAAAAATAAATTGTTGTTCAGTATGTTCTTCTAATTGGTGTAATCTTATTTCTGAACTTTTTCATAAAAATTTCTAAACATTCAAAAAAATGAATTGTTGTTCAGTTTGTTCTTCTAATTAGAGTAATCTTATTTCTGAACTTTAAACAAATTCTAAACATTCAGAAAAAATGAATTGTTGTTCAGTTTGTTCTTCTTGTAATTGGTGTATTCTTATTTCTGAACTTTTTTAAACAAATTTTGGACATTCAGAAAAATGGATTGTTGTTTAGTTATGTTATTCTAATTGTTGTAAAATGACTTAGTGTTTAGCTTATTAATTTTAATGTTTTCAATTTTTGCAGATGATTCAATCCAAATGATTGTAAATAAAGCTGATGAATCTGAATTGTTGAATGTAAAAGTGAACAATGATGAAGAAGCATTTGATTTGTATAACAAATATGCTTTTCGAACAGGATTCAACATCAGAAAAGATAAAGTGAGATTGCATTCGCCACTCAACCAAAAAATTTACAGAATTATCATAAAAATACTTTACATAACACTATCATCATCAGCATCTCCAACAGAGACAATTTTCTACACTAATAAATGTAAACGAATAATATCAATTAACAAGATTGAGCTTTAAAATGAACACTAACAATAACAAAATGAACATCATTATCAATGATAAATAAACACTGAGTATAAAAAAAATCAGTGTTAAAAAATGAACATTACTCTTATAAAAATGAACATCATTATCAATGGTAAACTAAACACTAAGTATAAGAAAATGAACATTAATGTTAAAAAATGAACGTCATTATAAAAAAAGTGAAACGATAATAAAATGAACATCAGTATTAAAAATAAACCAAAAAGCAACATGTATCCTACACGCGCCCGAGAGCACCTTTCTCTAAGAATTTGCGGAGTTGTTTAGCTATCATTTGTTATTTTATTCAAAAAGTAATGCAGTAGATATTAATGAGGTAACTAACCTACAACAACTTTTGGTTCTGTTGGCTTTCTAAAAGTCAAAAGTGTACTTTTTAATGGGGATTGGTAAGTCTTAAAAAAATAAAGTAGTATAAGGTTGAAAGATTATAAAACAAAATGGATTAAATTTTATAACATATTAATATTAGTCTGAAGATAATGTATAAAAGTAAAGAGTTTTATGTGAGTCTGAATATTAAAAAAGTTGTTGTTAGGGGTGAAAGTTCGGTATATGGTTTGGATTATTGCCCAATCCAAATCCAAACCATATATTTTCGGTCTTTGAAATTTGAGACCAATCCAATCCATATTGAATTTCAGTCCAATCCAATCCAATCCACCTAAATTCGGTCTTACGATTTTGGATCCAATCCAATCCGAATTTTAAAGATATGTTTTTTGTACAACAATTCCTGCTTAATATATTTGTAGCAATAATCTGTAGTACTATCCAATAACTCACTAAATCAAATACTACACACACTTTGAAAAAGGATGATAGAGAATTTTAGGATTTTGCTAGCTTTTGGTGTTTTGGTCATAACTACTTAACAAGTAGTAAGCTTAAACCTTAAGGCCAAGGCTTAAAGGTTTATTACTATTCGGTCTAAAGTTCGGTGTACGGTCCACCGAGGGGTCTAGTCCGAGTCCAAACCGAAATATAAAAAAATTTACAATCTAAACTGCACCAAATTACAAAAAAATCCGATCTAAATTTCCAATATGATTTGATTTGGTTCGGTCTTCGGTTTTAATCCGAATAACTTTCACCCCTAGTTGTTGTGGTAGAGTCTCAGGTGTAGTCTTAAGACCAATGGATAAACATGTCTATATCATTGTGTATCAATACACTTTGAATTAGCAACTTTAAAAATGAGGTAGTATATTGCTTTGAAAGACCTATAAAGTATAATAACACCAAAAGATTTCAAATTTTCAACCTATACTCGTACACAAAAATGATCAATTTCAAAAAGAAGTCTTCAACAGGCAGATTGCAGTGCACCTACATCAATTTCCACTTTCTGGAATAGGCTAGGCAACTAAAGAAAAGATCCACCATCATACCCAGAAGAAAAATTACAGTTGCACTTGCAGTGAAGACTTTTCAGCCATACATTAAATCACTATATCCTATCAAACAGCTCAGAAAATCCAACACTTCTGCGACTGCGGCACCACTAAACAATACAGTTTCCTCTACATTAGTAACCATCTTTTACATGTCTGATACAGACCACAGATAAGCTTCTCGCTCAGTAGCCCGTTTATCATTCATCCTTTTAAACAATTGTTTTTCAGTACCTACATTGATGAGAAGAAATAATGAGAATAAAGGTTTGCCGGACATTTAATAGTTTCACTCTTCTTAAGCTATAAAAGAAGCTGAAGTGTTTCAAATATTTTGTGAAAAGACTTACCATTACTACGATTAACTCCGTCCCAATGTCTCCCAGGTTTAATGCCATATCTGTTAGGCTCATAGTCAAGTCCCCTTTTAATCCAGCTATGACTTGGTATATCTTGGGGAATAATGAAACCAGATTCTTTCATCTTCTCATTCTCCCCCAAGTCTGAAAGAAGCAAGTTTGGTTGTTTTTTCTGCAAATCAGTAGCAAGAGTTATAGCCATTTCTATATGATTGCAAGTCAAAATATATTTCACAGAATCGTCTAATTTTATTTACCTTAACCAAATGCGCCATTGGATCACCCCACCTAATTCTATCCTTCATCATGTTATCAAGTTCTGGATCATCTCTGTGAACAAATACACCATTATGGACATTAGAAGGTTCGCATAACAAGACGACATACCCAGCGTAATACTCAGAATCTAATTGAATCTTTCAGGCAACACAGAAACAAATGATGTTCTTGCAAAATGGGGATCACCCTCATAGGCCCAATTCAAAAGCTTCACACTATCTAATGTAGGGCTATTGATGCTCAATAATATATTTCCATAACTCAGTGAAATCACTTTTTCAACATAAAAGTCAGAATCTAATTAGCTCTTTCAGGCAATAAAGAGACAAATAATGTTCTTGCAAGATGGTGATCACCCTCAAAGCCTCAATTTAAAAGGTTCACACTATCTAATTTAGGGCTATCGATGCTCAATAATCCATTTCCTTACCTCAGTGAAATTACTTTTCCAGCCTTTTCATCCTTCCCAATACAGATGAAAACATGGTTGTAAAACACACAACTTGGATTGCCTGCCAACCCCTAACTCACCACTATTGACCAACCCATCAACCAACACTGACTCACACAACCAGTCACCACTAGCCGAAACCACTCACCACACACAAGTCTGCAACTATTCACAAACCCCTCACCACCACCGGCAACCTCTTGCAAACCAATTCGAACATCAATTTGAATTCGAACAACTAATCAGCAACCATCAATTGTTTTAGGCGATAGAGTAAGGAATAATGGGTTTTAGGATTTCGTGGTGGTTTCAAAGGGTAGTCAGGGTTTCGAAAGTTGGTTAGGGCTTTTGTTTGGTGGTTTTGAGAGGTTTCCAGGGTAATTGCGAAAGCTGGTTTCTGTTCGAATTGATAGGGTCGGTAGTTTCTTTTTGGGTGGTTTCGGTAGCTAGTGGTGGCAACAGATGAACGGAAGGTTGTTTAATGGTGGTGGTGTTAAGTAGAAAAGGTGGTAGTGGTGGTGGTGGCCTAGTGGGTAGCAACTAGCAAGTGGTGAATGTTAGGTAGCAACTACCAAGTGGTGCG
This sequence comes from Suaeda aralocaspica, assembly GCA_016808085.1. Taxonomy (NCBI): domain Eukaryota; kingdom Viridiplantae; phylum Streptophyta; class Magnoliopsida; order Caryophyllales; family Amaranthaceae; genus Suaeda; species Suaeda aralocaspica. The sequence goes on from PYUH01000036.1 coordinate 5,484,961, forward strand.
GTGGCCGGTGGGTAGCGACTAGCCAGTAGAGGTAAATATTTCATTTGGCAATGTAGTAAAAACTTTCTAAAATTTTGCGCATGCCACATCATTGTGTTTTGTTCGTAGCAGAGATAGTAACACTATGTTTGATTGTTTGGATAGAACCATAGAAGGAAAGGGAGGGGAGGGAAATGAGAGGGCAGGGAGGGAAGGGGGAGAGTTGAGTTTCATTTTCCTTCCCAGCCTCGCCACTTTTGGAGGGATAGTGTTTATTCAAGGAGGGAAAATGGATCCCTCCTTCTACCTCTCCCCAACCATGTATCCAAATAAGTCTTCCATCTCTTTCCCTCCATTTAATTGTATCCAAACAAAGTGTAAATGATTTAGGATCTTATCATATGCTATCCTTTGACAAGAAGCAAACAACCACAGAACTTACCTAGAACGTGCAAATGGTTTTTCTTTCTCAAGTTGTAGCTCAAGAACCCTAGCTTCAGCTTCACGTTTCTGAGCCAAGCCCTTGCCCCATTCCAGCTTCTTCTCCTCCTAATCAGCAGATCATACAGAAAACTTTTAATTCTAATGGAATGATTGCAACATGCGAACCGCAATAGAAAGAAAAGTGTGGTAGTTAATTAGTAATGCATATCAGAAAGAATATGATATTTGATAAGATAATAAATATATAAAATGATAGAAACTAAATGATGGGGATTTCAGCAGCAGATCCAATTCTGTGTCCATTCAGACAAAGATGCAGATAACTTAGAAAACCCAGTACTACATGTTAAAACAATTTTCATTAAAACAATTTTCATTAAAACAATTTTTAGAACCCAAATATTTGACAAAGCTGTTCGAAAGGAGAATACAACTACTCTAATTTGAATCCTTGGAGAAATGAATCATGGCAAGGGTCTCTACTGGGAATTTGAGAATCCATGAAAATTTCCAAAATTTCAAGTAATTTCAATGAGTGTTGCCAACTTGCTGCAATGTAGTTGCTTGATCACTTGTATTTATAGTAAATTCAATGGATGCTGCTGGAATGTTGTTACTTAATGTCTTAATGAGTTGTAAGTAGTGGAGACACAAGCTGTGAAGGAAAGAGACTGTGGACTACAGGTCGTTTACCTACCAAATCTCTTGTTTTAATTTAGTTTTGGAAAAACAGAAACGTAATTAGAAGAGATTGTATTAGGAAACAAATTAGCCAAATTCATAACACATTTCATTCATTTAATTAAATCAGCAATACAGAAAGGGGTCCCAAACCGATTTTAGCCATTAATTCTAATCCCAAGAATTGAAAATCGAATCACCATATTAGGCACTCACAAGCAACTACAAGTCTACAAAGTATGAAAGGATTAAGGGAAAGAGCTATATTCCTATTACACAGGATCAATCTGGCATCATAGTTAATCTATAGCTTATCCTACCTAGAGGAAAATCAAAGAGCCAATAATAGCAAACTAATTTTCTCAACAAATTTACTTTAAATAAAAAAAAGGCATAAATGTATTTTTTTTATCTACCTTGGGCTTTTCATCCTTCTTTTTCTTGGTCAGCTTTGCATACTCCTCTTTAGTAACACGTTCTCCTGCAAAACAATATTCATTACTGTTAAGATAAATTAATAAATAAAAAAAAGAACATAAACCCAAGAAATAAAAGACAAAGTCAGGACTCGGGAGTTATATCACACGTATGTAGCAAAGCCAAGAATCAAATGACTAACCTTTGAAACGATATACTGGCTCAGCACCTTGACCACTTGCAGAAGGATCCATCTCATTGAATCTACAAATATGCACACACTGTTTAAGAATAACGTATCGAACTTGAGAGATGATATCAAAGAAACTAAACTGATATAATCAAGCATTCAGGAAAAAAAGAAACGAGTACTTCAAGGATATGTTTGAAGCAAAATATTGAAAAAACTGGTATACAAAAGAATCAAAGAAACCTAAAATCAAAGGATATATACCTTGTCCATTCATCTTGTTTAGTTTTGGCGATTTCATTACTGACATCTTTGCCAGTAATCAATCCCGTCTTCTGTTGTTCTTTGTGTTTCCTTGGGGGAGACAAATCTGCTTCGGTAGAGCGATCTCGCGCACTATCTTCTCTGCGGCCCTTTGTATCGATCACCTTACGGGTTTTTCTCGGAGGAGAAAGATCCTCTGAAACCTGTGAATGATTTCGTTTTGGAGAACTGGGGCGATCTCGTCGAGGGGGAGACAGATCATCAGAGCCTCTCAAACTAGACACTGACGGGTTTTCCTCAGGCACAGGTGAAAGTGATTTATGACGTCGCCCCCTCCGGCGTGGAGGAGAAATATCCCTATCCTCAGCAGCATCTGAAGCCTTAGACAATGGTTCTGGTGACAGAGAATCATAATGCCTACGACGCTGCCGTGGTGGTGATAAATCAGATTCTTCCTTCCCAGGACTATCAGGCGCTGGTGAAGGACTATCATTACGCTGGCCACGCTGTCGCGGTGGTGACAAATCAGTAACTTCTCTAACAGGCTCCGGAGAAGGTGTATCATACCTCGCCTTTCGATTACGAGGTGGGGAAATATCCGAACTTGGATCAATAGAAGCTGAGCTCTTTGGAACATCAGAAACAGGAATCCAACCACTACCATCCTCAGATATTTCATTGTAAGAACGCCTCGCTCTAAGCTGCTCCAACCTCTTTATCCTTTTGACTTCGATGTCTTCATTAACCTGTGGCTTCTCATCTACAATTTGCAAAAACCGAAAAAGCAAATTAATAAAATGTAACACAATTTAATTAAATGAAACTTTTAATTCAGATTTCTTTAAACACCTTACAACATTGAATACTATACCAGGAGAATCATTCTCTTCCTCTTCTTCGAGGCTTACTGGCTTTTGCCATACAGGATCTTCATCCACAACGAGTACACCAACACTACCAGCTGCTGCTGCTGGTTTACTTTTCTTCTTTTTCTTCTTCTTCTTCTCCTCATCTACATTAGTTACGTACTTCTTAAGGTACTCCTTCAGCGACGAAGAAGTTGCTGCCGCCATCACCACTAATCAACTTACAGATCACTAGACCAACTATTGAACAAAAACAAACAAACAAAATCGAAAACTAATCAGTACAAGAACAAAAAATCATCTTGCATTCTTGCTGCGATAAATCACAGTAATTAACCAAATTATGATTTCTCACTCAAAAGTTTATAATTATTTCAATAATTGAGATTGTCAATTGTTATCTACATATATTCAATTGCAATGACGAGAACAAAGAAATTATACTGATTATACAAAAATTAGGGTTCTTCCAATAAAACCTCCAAATTCTAAATCCCTAGGTTGTGTTTGGATCCCAGAATTCCATTTGAAATTATCAAACTCAATTCTAAAATTTCAATTTCATGAATTCAATTCCAAATGTTTGTGTTTGGGAAAACTTGAGGATTTCAAATTTCGAATTTTCAAAAATTAATAAAATTATTACAATATAATGTCAATGTAATACATTATTAGCTACACTAAGAACATACTAAGGATTGACGCAAATCCATCTATTTCCAGATTGGCCTCATCAACAAGCAGCTGCAAAATTCAGCTTGCAACAGATCAAAGCTTTGAAACCATAAATTAATAAATAAAGCAGAAATCAGTAAAAAAAACTGAACATAAATCAGAACAAATTAAACCCTTAATTTAACCCTAACCTCAAATTCCCAAATTAAACCCTAACCCTATAACCCCAAATTAAACCCTAATAAATCGAGAACAAATTCAATCATTAAACCAAACAATGATTCAAGCAAAAGCGAGCACAAATCAACATAAATTAGCAGCAAAATTAGAGCAAATAGAAAGCAGAAAAACGACCAAAAATAATAGCAAAATTCAACAAAAATTAGCAGCAAATATCCTAGAAAAATTCAAGTAAAAATCGAACTAATTTCAGACCAAATTTCGACCACAAATTCGATCAAAATTGAACACCAATTCACAACAAATTTTGAGCGAAAATCTGCCGAAAAGTAAACCAATTAAAAAATAAAATTCAAAGAATTTAGACCAACAAAAAGTAAACTACCAAAATAAACCAACAAAATAAAAATTACCAAAATAAAACCATATATAAAAGTCGAAGAAATGACATAAATAAAAAATAAAAAAGAGAAATAACAGGAACCTTTAGAGAGAGAAAATAGCCGTAGCAGCATTCGAGAAGAGAGAGAAAGCTCGAGTTTTAATGGTGAATTTGACACATGGATTTGTCTCGAGAGAAAGGAAGAGGTGTGACCGTGTGAGAGTCTGGTGGTTTCCAAATAATGGATTTGACCAGTGCTTTGTAAAAAGCAAGAGCATAGGGTATTTATGGAAATAATGTACCAATTTTTTAATTTTGGGTTTTTTTAAGGTATGCTATGAGGTTTTCATTTTTTCTAAGGTGTGCCCCATGCTTTTTTTTTTCTCACCTATGCCCCTCAACTGTTTAATTTTAATTACTGCTAACCTGTCCGTTAATGTGGTGTTAATGTTAACGTTTGTTTGTAATTTTTTATTATTTCTTAATTATTCTCTAATTTATGGAAAATAAAAAATCTCAAAAAGCAATTTGGAGGGATAATTTCCCTCCAAAATGTTATGGTTTATTTTCCTACTCTTTTTCCTTTTTATTCTGCCTTCTTTGTCACACAATCTTTGTTTTGCTCATCTTCTTCACTTCCTCTCAAAAATGTCTCACAGTTCTCAAAGGTCAAGGTATGACTCCAATTGTGATTGGGATTTTATTGCCCCCAAATGCAATTGTAGGGTTCCCGTTGATGCCAAGTTACATGTGTCGAATTCGCACCGCAATCCTCGAAAAGCATTCTGGAGATGTGATAGTTGTCGTTTTTTTGATTGGGTTGGTCCGCAGACCATGGTTTGGACTGGTGAAGTAGAACGTCCAACGAAGAAGCATGAGGAAATTATGGATACCTTCACAGAAGGTGTTGCTGAGTTAAAAGCTCAGTTAGAAGGATTTGAGGGATTTGTTAGGGGGTTAGGAAAAGGGTTAATAGTGTTGTTGCTACTATTTATTTTACTTGTTATTGTTTTGAAAATGTAAAGTGGTATCTATGGAAGTTGTAATAGGGGATTGGGAAAGGGGTAATTGTGATGTTAGTGTTTGTGGTATGTATGAAGTATGTTAGTTGTAATAGGGGTTGTTTTTTTTTGTGGTATTAGTTTTGTGTTTAGGTATGGTAGTGATTGAAATTTAATATTGTAATATTGGTATTTTAAGTTAATGAAATTATGTTGTGTAGTTTAGTACTTTGTTGCTGTAACTTGACTGAAGTAATGCATTTACTTGATTATAAGCAAACAAAAAGGTAGTACATTGATATTGATCATTCTGAAAACTACTTAAGCTTATATTCATAAAAACAGGAATTTGTTCACTATTGTTACAACCAAAATATTCATAAATGGTCACCATAATTGTCTAATATCAGCACTAGTATGTGACACCCTTTCCAATCCAAAAAAAAAACACTTCCAAAATCATTTACCATCCAAAATTAACAAGCTTTGCAAAAACACTTCCAAAATCATTTACACAACACTTCCAGTCACTGTCCACACCCTTGATCAGGTTCCAAAAACATCAACTTAGTTGCTTCAATCTCTTCTTGATCTTTTGTGCCAAATCATTGCCTAATTGACTCATGGACTGAGGTTGATTGACTAGACTGTGTGCCTCATTAGTTGCTTCATTCATTACTGGTTGTGATTGATTCATGAATTCAAAAGGTTCAGCTTCATATTCAGATTGTTCACCCCTTTGCCTTGGTGGTTGTTTTCTTTTCTTTGTAGCAGCACCGATGTTGACACTGGTGTTGTTGAGGCTACTGTTGTTGCTGTTGTGTACTGCTCCACTAATCAGTGTCTCAATTAGGGCATAAGCTTCAATCACATTAACTTCTTCAGTTGGCTTCTTAGACTTTTTCCCTTTTCCCTTGTTCAGTGAACTGTCACCCCTAGCTTCTGTTGTTTCTTTAGCAGTTGGCCCACCCTTACAAGTCTTTGCATTATGTCCTAATGCTTTGCATTTGCTGCAACTAACAGTGTTACTTCGCTTTCCCTTCCTCTGCTCTCCTTCTTCCCTTCTTCTGTTTCTACATGGTCTTCTTATGCTCCTCTTCATAGGTGGTGCAATCAGCTTAGGGCATGCAGCATTAGTTGGCCATTGTTCTTGATCTGGTACTGGTGCAATGGTGCCACAATAAGCTTCCTTGTATCTTGTGACAGAGAACCACTCACTGACAAACTGAACTGGTTGTTTTCCCTCATACAAGATGGCTTTAACACCATGTTTGCAAGGGATGCCACTGATCTGCCACCTCCCATAAGCACAGGTCCTATTGGATATGGACACTGGCAACCTTGCTCTCCCATCATGCACCTCATATGCCCCCTCCTAGAAGGATAAGCAATACACATTCTAGCTTCTTTGCTTATGACCCTTAACTTCATCATAATGTTAGGACACACTCCATCTTCAGGCCACTGTTCAGCTAGGGCATGTCTAGTAGCATGTCTTACCATTGCAATTCTTCTCACACCTAATTAACAACCAAGCAAAAATGTAAGTGTATGTATGTATATGTAATGAGGCAAACAATTTAGTGTATGTAGTAATGTATGTATGTATGTTTACCTTCCAATAGTGTCAACACTGGATAAGATCTATCTACACCAATTGTATTGTTAAAACTTTCTACAAAGTTGTTTGTCGTTTCATCACTGTGTAAGGTGGGTTCAAACTTCCACCTTGCCCACCTATCCAATGGTCCAATGTCCTTGAACCATTTAAGTGCACCCAAACCACCATGTTCCACCATTTGTTGAAGAGCCCTTCTGAATGAGTACTCTGAGTAAGCATTTGTGACACTCCAAAACAGTTTGTGCATCAGCAAACCAGGGAAATCAGACTTGAAGTTCTTGCACAAATGCCTAGCACAATACCTCCTTGGAACTTTAGGCCAAACTGAATCCAGTGAAGGGTCTATACCCTGCAAATGCAAATGAAACACACATAAGGCTAAGGCTGCATTTTAAATTGCAACATAAAAAAGAAGTTTGTTAATGACCAAACCTTTTGTCTATCTGACATTATGGTCCAGTCATCTCTTCCTCCTTCAGTTACTATTTGCTTCAAATGATGAAAAAACCAACTCCAAGAAGTCTTGTTCTCAGAATCAACAACTGCCACAGCTATTGGGAAGATCTCATTATTGGCATCTAATGAAACAGCATTAAGAAGTACACCACCATAATTGCCCTTAAGATGGCATCCATCAACTCCAATGAGTCCTCTACACCCAGCTATGAGTCCAATAAACTGTGCAGCAAAGCTGACAAAGATGCTTCTAAACTGCAAAGCTTTATGTGGGTGGTTCACAGCTGACCATGTACAAAAAGCAACTGAACCTGGGTTGCTTGAAACCAGAATCTCACAGTATTGAGGCAAATGAGTGTATGACTCATCATGTCCTCCTTGAATCATTCTCAAAGCAATAGCCTTCATCCTATAGATTGTGGATGTGGCCATTGTCAATCCATACCTGTCCCACAAAGCCTCATTCAACCTTTTCCCTGTATTATCTGGATTACCCCTAATATCATCTAAAAGTTTAGATGCTGCCCACTCACAGTTGCACATGGGGTTGTTAACTAGGTTTAGGTCACATGAATGTTTGCTCCTGATACTCTTGATTGCCCATGTGTGCCCATCACCCAAGATTCTTGCATGTATCCTCCACCCACACCTTTGATCAGCACACTCAGCTGTGTACCTCACACTGTCAGCCTTCAACACCACCAATGCAAACCCTTCTTGAATACAAAAGTCTCTAAGCACATCTTTGAAGTGTTCCCTATCCACAAACAACTGCCAAGGCTTCAACCAAATGTTGCCAATGTCAGCATCTTCAAACACCTCACCATTCTTAAACACTGAAGTCATATAACCACTGTCATCAGCTTCCCAATTGTGTGTTTTAAATGGCTCCCACCCCCATCCACATAATTCTGAGTCAGCAAGCCCTCAATGTCACCATCATCAAGTTCACAATCCTCATCTCCAGTAGAACTTTCATCATCTACATCCTCTGGCTCATAATCTCCCTCACTGTCACTAGAGTCACCACCACTAGGGCCACTATCAATGTCCTCCAAACCAGGTACTTATGTAGTCCTCCTACTCCTAGTGCTAGTGCTAGTCCTAGTCCTAGTTTTAATAACTCCATCAACACTACCTTGGCCATTTGTACCCTTACCAACCCACAAACCCTTCTTCCTAGCTGTTGCTTGTGGCATTTTCTTACCATAAGGGAAAGAGGGTGGTCTAATTAAAGTGTGAATGGATTTATGAGACTTTTGCTCCTGTTGAGTAACACAAGAAAAAGGCTGACTTGTGTTTTGTGTGGTGGGTATTGTTTGACTTTCAGGCTGATTTGGTAGTGATTGGGTTAAATTGTCAGTAACATGATCAGGTTCACAGTTAGGAAATATGATTTCAACTGTAGGTGAATTTCGATGGGAGGAGTTATGAATAGGAGAGAGGGAAACAGAATAGCAGTTGTGGTTATCAACATCATCAACAACAGGATCATCAACAACAGGAGCATTAACAACAGAACAATCAACAACAGAAGCATCAACAACAGGAGCATCAACAACAGTTTCATTCCTATCATTTACAGGCCTCCTGATTTGAAGTTTTTCAGGCTTTTTAGGAGCAATGCGCTTGTTAGCATTAATGGTTGCATTACACCTTGCTCTCATACCCTCTGCTAAAGTCCAAATGAAATTTGGTTCTTCTAAACACCCAATCCAAATGTCTATTGTTTTCGACTTGATAGCATTGAACATGGTCATTAAAGATTTATCATCAGTGAGTTGATGACTTTTTTCCCTAAAACTATACTGTAACACAGGATATTTTGGCAACTCATAACCATTACTCTCAAACCCCCTAACCATGTCATTCAACACATCTAATAACAAACACTCATCAACATCCTTTATTACAAGTTGAAAACAATTTCCCATGAAATTCAATTTCAAAATTCTCTCAGGCATTTGGCAATGAACATAATTACAACATCAAATAAGCCCTAAATTTAACAAACACTAAAACAGTGCTCAATTACCATATAAACTCATGCAAACAGTGAGAATTACAAAATTCATAACAACCAAATTACACGAAATGATAAAAGATTCAATTTTTTAGCAACATAATTTGAAATTGATGTGTTTACCTCACCTTCGTTTCCAAGTTCTACAACAAAGACCAAGATCCACGCCCTCAAATAAGACTCCACTTCAAGTAACTTCAACCAAATGTTTATCAGTCTTCGACTTCGAATTTTAATTCATGCATGCCCACCAAAATCACACAAACCAGTTTTTTTCAAAAGGAAAAGGAAGAAGAAAGACGGTAAAACAGAGCTGTGAGGGGGGTTGAGCAGTTGATGAGCAACAAAATAAAACCCAAAAACATAACCCCTCCTTTTTTTCCCCTAATTTAATTAAAGGTAATTAATAATCAAAAAAGAAAAAAGGAAATAAAACATAAAAAACCCAAATTCAAATTTTTTAAACGTCTTAAAGGCCAAACCTAACGTCTGTTAGGGAATTAATTTGGGTAGGTTAGCAGTAATTAAAATTAAACAATTGAGGGGCACAGGTGAGAAAAAAAAAGCATGGGGCACACCTTAGAAAAATGAAAATCTTAGGGGCATACCTTAGAAAAACCCTTTTATTTTTTATATATATTTAATTTATAAAAATTTATTGCATATTTAAGGTGGACTTACTATGGCCCGCTGTAATTGATATGTGATAATAGAAACAGAAATATGTTGTTGGGTTTAACATAACTAGTATATTTGGGCCCAAAAATTACATAAATAACTTAACCAAAAAACACGAGTTCAAATTACATCAACATTATATAGTAAAACTTGCAACATAGTTTTCCCATCTGAAAGATGTTTCCCCATTTTTTATGTTTAAAACATATGAGTTAAACCATGGTGAAATTTGCAATGTTAGACCACTTTAATTTAAAAATTAAAAAATCAAAAACTTAAAGCAAGTACTTAACATTCGTCCTTTCAACGGTGGTTAACAAATTCACCCCACTAATTTGTTAAAGAGTTGTTGTAATTATATATCAAGTGAATGTTATTAAATTGCATTATTTTCTACTCAAATAGGCATTTTGTCATTAACTTTCATTTGTGGGTGGATAAGTAAGAATGTGATTAGGTCTTTACAAGGACATATTCGTTTTGATAAGTACACGTAAATGAGTAAAGGCATGTTAGGCAAATGTGTAAATTTGTACTAGTTGCAATAGTTTGAAAAAATTATGATTTTCGAAAGAATTCGGCTTTGTTATATGTTACATGAACAAGAATTTGTAGCTGTCAGTTATACAAATTAAGTTCAAGTAGCTAGTAAAGTCATTAATAAAGAAACATATTATGAATTACTTGATTATAAAATCAGTATATTAGCCCCAAGTAAGTATTATAATAAATCCTAAAATATAAATAGGGAACATATGATTAGTTTTACATGTCCATTATGTGCACTTAGGCTTATCGACGCACCTTACTCCCTTAAGAAACCCTTGAAGTGAATCAATTTCATAACATGAGGAAGGGTTCTATAAATGTTTTCAAAACAGAACATGTCTCTAGCCCTTATTTCAGTACGCCAAATTAGTTTTAAATTCCCGGTTACAACTTTCATACCCTTGTACAACCATGCTTTGTGTAGCATCTAATAAGTATTGACCACCAGCTTTATTTTGTAAGAAGTAAAGCAGTAATGTAAGGAGATTCATTAGCATGCAAATACATTTTTTGTCCTGTTAATCATGATATGTTATACTTAATAAAAACAACAAATGAGGATTAGTTGGTGTTGATGGTGTAAGATATAACATGACATTATTATGAACATTATCACATGACACATTATATATGATCATTGACGATTACCAACAATCCAGTTGATAAATAGAATTTGGTGACGTTAAGTGAGAAGAGGGGGAAAGCCGAAATAGACTTGTTAAACGCCGACGTTATCACAGGTTCCAGTGTGGAGGCATCCAAATGGGGGGTCCCTTTAGGGATGTTCGCCATAATCACATTAATTTTGAGTACCATCGACTAACTTCACATTGCCACTGACATCCAATGATGTGTATGCGTATAGCTTGCTTGCAATAGTACTCACACATCAGCATATCTCTGTCCATAATATGATTATGGTTTACATATTCAGTAGTTACCCCATTCAACAAATATGACAACTTATATTTCCAATTTTTAATCTCCTGTCGCAACACTATATTAATTATGTCTATGTTTGGGAAATTACTAAAGTAATTGGGATAGGAAGTTATATGATTAAATGGCAAGTAATGTAGTCATGTATATCGAGGTAAATGTACTGTAATTAATATAGTGCTATGCTTTGCATTAAATGCGCTTAAATATGTAAACCACATTAAAAGCAACACAACAACAATACACATGCATATATTGTAATTGCACTACATTGCTTTAACCTTAATAAAGTCAGTTAATGTAACCTTTTAATTTTTGTTGACTTCCTTTGATCAATTAATTACATTTTAAGTTTTTCCCATCTACTACTATATATTAATACGTAAGGCGGAGGCCGGAGAATCACAATCCGCCACGTGGCACGTGGCACCCCCCCTTAATTCCAGATTGAGTTTTAAATGGTAAGAATGTGTTTAATAAGAATCGAACTCATGACCTTTGACATATGAGACTCATGACTTACCAACTAAGCTATATATTATGTCTATTCTTCCACAATAACCTATGATATTATGCATAGCCTAAAAGAAATAACTCATTAAAATCTAATTATGAAGCCCATTTCATGTTCATTTTATCTCTTTAATGTCAAAATGGTGGTGATGCATAAGATGGTGCCTGGTAAGAGGTTTGATTGATACCAACAGTTAGCCTATCATAACAAATGGTTGAGATACATGATGTCGTGACTATTATTTATGTGATTATAGTGAATATATATAATTGTTATGACTATTTCGTGTTCATTTTATCTATTTAATATTATGATCAGACTTTTTTCGATTAATTAAGTTTTTAATTCAATCATAACTTCACGAGCAAACCATATATTCAAATTTTTATGAACAAACAAATTAAACACACATTATATTTTCTGATAATGATACAAGCATTGCTAAAAAAATTATGAAGTATATAAATCATTATGTATTTGAAGCCAACTATCACCAATATATACTAAATAATTCTTTTAAACTTTTTATCGTAAAATTGCAAAAATATTTTGTGGATATCTACGAAAAATTTCTTACTGTAATACTTTTATTTGTTCATTTACCATTTTAGTTTTTGACAAAATTAAATTTAACTAATATAATTACAATATTTTAAATTTTGACAAAAAAGCTAGACAAAACAAATTAAAGAATCCTTGAAATGAAATTTTATCAAATGTTGGGGGAAACACTTCAATATATATATATATTTCGGGGCAACGCCCGGGAACTAAAGCTAGTTTGGAATGAAATCATCATATCCAAATGGCCCTTACGACACTAAATTAAGTACCGAATTTAGTGTTATAGCATGAAAACTCAACAGTAGGTTCTCAACAACCTAATTCAATCGAATTACAAACACTAATTTGTAAACCAAATTCAATTTTAATTGAAAAGTTAAGAAACATAGAGTTTGGGAGTAACTATATACACCAACATAAAATAAAATCAACCAATTTATTATAAAAGATGAATTAGAATCAAATATGAAATTAAACTTGCAATAATACATTAATTACATAAATTTTAAAAAATTAAAAAAATGATAAATCATATGAAGTGTAGAAGAAATGAAAAAGGAGCTTACGTATGATAAAGGAATTTTGAATTTTAAACCCTAAAATTCGATAATAGGATTGAGAAGAAAAGAGAGAAAATGGTGATTGACAAGGGAGGAAGACAATAATGGAGTTTTTTGAGTGGTTAGAGGATTTAATTTCATTTTATGGGTTTTTTGGGTTCGAGACGATGTTGCACTGTTGCGAACGAAACTGTTAAGTGGTGTATAGGACTACAACCTACATTCCCTAAAACTCCTAACAAGTAGTGTGCAATTAGCCAGTTGTGCATTAGGAACCGTATGCACAAAAACAATGGTTTCGATTTGATCGAAAATTGGAAATTTTGAGGATTGGTTAGAGTTGGACTGGATTCTATATATTTATACGTATACTTGTATCATAATAACCAAAGTATAACATTATCTTTACGCATGTGTCAAGTTATCAACTGCTCATTAATTTTTTAATGCCTAAACTTATATTTTTGTCTTTTTATACAAGTTTTTCTCCTACTAAATTTATTTACTACGTAAATCAAATGATAATAATGAACTGATGAAATATTTTATTTACTTTGAATACAATGTGTATTGTAAATATATTAGATGATGAGAAAAGAAAAAAAAAGTCACAAGGATATTTATTACTCATTAATTGTACTTTTTATTGATTTATATTTTTATGAGACTCAGATGTGTTGAAAAACATATTTAATTTAATACTACCTCCGTTTTTTTAGTTGCACTATTTATCTTTTAAGCTTTGATTTAATTTTATGAACAATGTATAAAGAGTAATATAGTCAATATGGATCTCGTTTGATTCGACTTAGTGTGCACTTTATTAATATATAGTTTTTATAATTTATACAAATATATAATTAGAGTTATAAATTGTTGAAAATGTGCCTCGGCAAGTGTGAAAAGTGAAATAATTTAATTTACATTATTATGTCTTTGAAATCTTTTATATATTGTGTTCGAAGTTATTATTATATATAACTTATCATCCATTACAATTTAGTATTTTAAAAAAATTATTTGAAATAACAAACATAAATAACAAACACATTTTATGTGTTTCATAAAGTTATAAAAAAATAAAAATTATTAGATTACATGAGTTTTCTTGGATAAAATTAACAATAAATATGCTTTTTAAAATATGATTATGTTCATAATGTGATTAATTTTATAATATGTAATAATTTAAAAAATAAAAATTATCTACAATTTTTGTATCAACAATTATCAAAATATAAAGTTTATTTTGTATTCAATGTTAAAAATTAAAAATTTTAAGTCGTATATAGTAGTTTCTAATAAAGTTTTGAATTGTGAACCCTAAAATTTTGAATTATGAACTCTAAAGTTCGATAATAGAATTGAGAGGAAGAGAAAGAAAATGGTGATTGACGGAGAAGGAACACGACAATGAGAGCTTTTTGAATGATTAGAGGATTTAATTTAATTTCCTACATTTTTTGGGTTTGGAAGAGTGTTGCACTGATGCGCACGAAAGTGTTAAGTGCACTACAAGATAACAGCTAATTTGCGACGGAATTTGTCCGTCGCAAACTTAGCATTTTCCGTCGCAAAACGTCCGTCGCTAAATTTTTTGTCGCAAATAATTCCGTCGCAAAAAAGTTGCGACGGAACTATTGAAGTTTGCGACGGAAAATTCCGTCGCAAATATGCAACTAAAAACTAGTATAAAAACAGTTTATTAGTATCGTTTTTTATGACCTATTTGTATCGTTCTTGTAAAACGATACAAATAGACAGTCTATTAGTATCGTTATTTTTTACAAAAACGATACTAATAGTGGTTTTTTAAATATAAAAAAATAGCTATTAGTATCGTTTGTTTTTAAAAAACGATACTAATAGCGATTTTTGAAAAGAAAAAAAAAATAAAATCACTATTCATAACAAAGTTGCCAGTTCCACAATCTCCCAATAGAAACATTCACTTCTAAAATAGCAAACTTGAAATTTCAGTAGGCATTGTGATCACTTGATCATCCACTTCCTTCAAGCTACCTTAAGGACATGTTGTAAAACGGAATGATAATAAGTCCTTTATAATAGCACAATATAAAGAACAAACAATTAAGCAGTATCATAAAATAAAACAACTAACAACCAGAATTTTTGATTACTACAAAAAATAAACTATCATCAAAAAACAAAAAAAGTAAACCTTTGTAGAGATGGTCTTTGAAATGACCGGTGATGCACTCAACAGTGTTCTTGTAGGCTAAATCTTCACTCATACCATTTTCTGTGTACCTCTGAACAGGCATTCAACCATTCCATGAACAGCACCAAGCAAAATACCTACAAATAAAACATAAACATGATCATTAGTGCTAAAGCATACAAGAAGTGTTATATAAAAGCTAGATGAAACTACGTATACCTCTCTCTCCAAAGATATCACTCCTATACTCTTGTTCAAGAGTAGTGGCAAATGTAAAAGGGGATCCAAGAGCAACTGACCATCCAGTGCTACATTGGTAGCCCTACCATCAACATCCTTGATGCAAAATCAGGAACAAAATAATTAGATTGGTGTGAATAAAACCAAAAAAGGAACATCCAAATAATGTAGAAGTTATGATGCGAAATTAAGATGATATACCTGATGGACAACAAAGCTAGAGTTAATTCCAGCCCCATTGACTTCTTTACTTGAACATATAGTCTCCTCACAGAAGGTCCCATCCCTTGGGGCATACAGCAATCAACACTGATATTATTGGGAAATCCTTCCCTATAGATTGCAAATGCCCCAAAGAAATCCACGAGACAACCCAAGAATGCTGTTTGGTTTCATATGTGGAAAAACTTCTTCATAGTTGTCGGCCTGAATAAGGCAACGACAAAAAAAGTTAGCTTAAGACCAAACTACATTCACTTATCAAGCAATCAATGTCATATCATAAAATCAAAAAGCAAACGAATGTTTCTGAACGAGTTAAGTAGAGGAAAACAAAGCTTCTGACAAGAATAATTGCAGATATATACACCTGAGTGAATCAGAAATCAGTAGCAGCACAAGGTCACCTCCCGAGAAAAGTCTCCCACATTTCAACTAAAGTGCCATTCTCTTCAGTGAAAACAGAAGCACGGGCTCAGCAAAAGAGCGAGATCCTTGCGGGACCAATCTGTGATAAACTGCAGAAAACCTTAGCAACAAACTCATGAAAAAACAAAACCCAACCAGAGTCCAGTTAGCACAATCCACAAATCATAACAAATCATTAATCTAATGAAAATGTAAAAATCACCACAATTCCACAAAACACAAACTCAAAAAACATCCTCCATTTTCATTCATTTCCACCCTCAAAACTCCAAAAAATTACAAAAAAAAAACCCCAAAAAAACAATGAGGCTGTGTGAGGAGGCTGTGAAAAAGTGAAATTAATCACCACAAACACTAAATCGAAACAAGAAACAATTAATAAAATCTGAAACAACATTAAGCACGAAGAAGATAGTTCATGAGTAATCCACAGCAAATAGTACCACATAAGTTTCGAAATTAAAAACACGAAATAAAAAATTAAGTATTACTAAAACGAAACCCTAAACGAAACCCTAAAACGATGCAATTAGTTTCGAGAATTACCGTCTATCACTACACGGAATAAGAACGGAAGAAGAACGCCGGAAAGAAGATGCCGGAAATTTTGCCCTAAGACCGCCGAAGAACGAGAATAGTAAAAGGATTGAGAAGACCGCGGAAAAAAAAAAAAAACGATAGTTTAGAAAAAAAAAAAACGACAACAAGGAGACCGCCGGAAGAAGGGGGAAGGCCGCCGGAAAAGAAGGAGATGAAGAAAGGAGTGTGTGTTTAATTTGTTAGGGAGAAGGACGGTATAAGGAGAAGAAGGAGTGTGATTTTGTTTAATTCTTTTTTGAAGTAAAAAAAGGTGTTTTGTTCTGTAATTTATTCGACGGGATTTTGCGACGGAATATTCCGTCGCAAACAACAAAATTCCGTCGCAAAAAACAGACCACCCTTTGATTTGTTTTTGTCACTTTTTTGCAACGGAAATATCCGTCGCAAAAACTAGGAATTCCGTCGCAAAATTTGCGACGGAAATAATTCCGTCGCAAATACTTGGAATTCCGTCGCAAAATTTGCGAGGGAAATAATTCCGTCGCAAAACTAAGTATTTGCGACGGAATAAAATTCCATCGCAAAAATCCGTCGCTATTTGGTCGTTTTCTTGTAGTGGTGGTGTATACGAAACTACAACCTATATTCCCTAAAACTCCTACAAGCGATGTGCAATTAGTCAACTATATATTAGGGACCGTGTCCATAAAAACAATGGCTTCGGTTTGGTCGGAGATTGGAAAGATTGTGGATTGATTGGAGTTGGATTGGATTCTATCTATTTATATTTATAGTTATATCATAATAACCAAAGTATAACATTATCTTTACATCATATGTGTCAACTGCTCATTAATTTTTTAATGCCTAAACTTATATTTTTATCTTTTTATACAAGTTTTTCTCTTACAATATTTATTTACGACACAAATTAAATGATAATAAAGAACTGATGAAAATTTTTTATTTACTTTGAATACAATGTGTATTGTAAATATATTAGATAATGGAAAAAAAAGTCACAAGGATAATTATTACTCATTAATTGTTTATAAACTTAGGAGACTCAGATGTGTTGAAAAACATATTTAATTTAATAATATATTATAATAATTTAATTTACTCTATTATGTCTTAAAAATTTTGTATATATTGTGTTTGAAGTTATTATTATATGTAACTTATTATGC
Source organism: Suaeda aralocaspica (assembly GCA_016808085.1). NCBI lineage: Eukaryota > Viridiplantae > Streptophyta > Magnoliopsida > Caryophyllales > Amaranthaceae > Suaeda > Suaeda aralocaspica. The sequence goes on from PYUH01000036.1 coordinate 5,502,744, forward strand.
ATTATAATTAAGTATTAAAAAAAATTATTTATAATGAGTTTTCTGAAATAAAATGAACAATAAACAACAAAAGTTATGTTATGGAAATATACTTTTTAAAATTTGATTATACATGATTAATTATATAATTTATAGTTATTTTAAAAATAAAAATAATCTACACAATTTTTGTATGAATAATTATCAACATATAAATTCATTTTGCATTAAATGTTAAAAATTAAAATTCTAAGTTATACATCACGCGGGAATTGTGCTAGTTTCTATTAAATCTATATTTAAAAAGCATATGTATTTTAATGTAATAATATCTATTTTCTCTTTTCTCTATTTTTCTTAACATATGCTGTTTGTTTTGTGATGTTCCATATTTTTGTTTACCAAACAACTTTATTAGGTTTATAGCATTTTTTCATTAAGATGGACCTTACACATCACCCACTTGATTAGTTGCAAGTTGTTTATCTTTCATTAATTATTACCCCAATTTGACCTCACTACTATTATTATATCATATACTATAATGAAGAGGTGAATAGTAACGGACAAAAAAAATAGGGAACGGAGGGAGTATATTCTTTTAAGTTAAATATTAAATTTGTTTATATGTCATTCTTTTTCTCCTCATTTTTACATAGTAAAATAAGATGTTTATAATCGACGGTTTTTAGCTAAAATATTTAATATTGTACTCAATATATACATCATATGCATATAACATTATTTTAGGAACAAGTATATATTCAGTATTATTTCTTAAGAACATTAATTAAATATACGATTCCAATCCAAAGTTGAGTCAAAACTAGTTCTCAATCTAGGGCATTTGGGATTTCAATTGTATGTCTAACTGGTATCGGTTCGGTCTTAGATTAGTGCGCACCCTTAGTAGGCTAGTAGTGAGTATTGTGCAATAAAGTTGAGCTTTAGTACGCTGAAACGATATTAATTACAGGCTACATTATATGTCTAGAGTTTGGAATAAATTTGGTTATACACGAGTCGTGCTCAAATTTATAATTGTATGATAAACTTTAGTTATGGCATGTATACAATCTCCATGATAATATGACATGATGAAAAGATAAAAGTAGATATTATCCACTTTTTATATTATTTTTTGGACAAAAAAGAAAAAACAAAGAACTAACCTAATTACTAAAAATCAAAAATCCTAGATCTTACGTGACATTCCAATAACTCTATAATCTCTAATATTAAAGGGTTGTTTGGTTTGGTTATTTTTTTTCCTTTATTTTATATATTTTTTTTTGAATGAAATGGAATGGATTTGATGTCATTCCATTGTTCGGTTGGTCTTTTCTAAGGTAAAATCCCATACTGTGTATCTAATTCCACTCCATGCCCCTTCAATCCCATGCCCATCTCCCACCTCAAGTTTCTAACTCCATTTCACCCGAGTATCAAACCCTAGTTTAAAATGAGAGTGGAAAAGCTCAAGCGAGCTACCATAGTCACTCACAACGTGTATTCATGTTTTCCAGCCTCGACCTCGCCACCACCACCCTGACCTAGCAACTCCCAAATTAGACCACCGCCACTATCATATATGTCTATCACCTTGACCTCGCAACTCTTAAAATTGACCACCACTCGCAAAACGACTATCAGATTCGACCACCCTTTCTCGCAACCACCAATACATTACCACCAAGTTCAAATTTGAGGGTTCGCATAAGGTCGAAATTGGATTCAAATTCAATTGGAATAGAGATCGATGGGATTTAGTGTTCAAATTTGGCTTTAGGAATTTGGGGTTCAACATTTTTATTCATATTTGGATTTAGGGATTCGAAGGTTGAATATAATGGTGGTGGTAATGCAAAGGTCGAAAGTGGTAGTGTGAAGGTGGTCTGCTTATCTGGAACACAATGGCGCGATAGAGCGAAGGTGGTTTTGATGATGGTGCGAAGGTGGTTTAGTGGTGTTGAAGACTTGAAGGTGTGCGAATGTGAGATATGATGTTTTTTCCTCTTTATTTCAAGAGTGAACTAATAATATGAATGGACATATAATCATATCCATTCCTGAATTGACTAAACACTTTTAAGTTGGTATGTGATTTTGAATCTATTCCACTGTGATAAGAATATCATTTCCATTCTATTTCAATTTGCCCTTAGTTTGCATAAAAAAAAAGGCTTTAATTTTCTTATCCATTTCCTATTGCTATTTTCTCATCCTTCCACTACAAACCAACAAAAAGTCCTTACCACCACCTTCCAACATTGACATCATCTTCCACTAACAATACAATACAAATCTATGAATGTCCGATCATCGAGGGTGTAGCTTTTGGTGTCATTTTTTTGTAATATATATTCTCACTAAGTGTATGAAAATCATGTTTGTACCCACAACTGCTTATTAAAGAGTTCGATAAAAAAAAAATCTCCATCAACAAAATTTATATGTCGAAAGCCTCGTTTTTCTTGATGGTATGTCAACAGTCAATTTGAGCAAAAGCAATGTTACTAATCTTCTATATCTAACTATTACTATATTAAAATGCAGAGCGTAAAATTAGTTATGAAACAAGATTCACTTCCCTAAGCTATGGTTTCAAAGTAATTATACAATCATTAATCCATAAGCTATGCAAACATTAAATTTTATAGTAGTAAATAATTTCTTTGCTTAAAATCATTGAAACATACATATGATTACTTATAGTTATATAAACCAATTTTACATATATGTTTACATTTGTCACTCCACTTTATTTCCATATGCTAAATTAATTTAATCAAATTTCTTTGACATTTTGTTAAATTTCTCAATTATGATTAATCTGCTATGATCCGAAACATTGTCTAAATCTCTAATCAGTCAGTTAATTATTATATATACCCAAAACACATTCCAAGCGCACCCCATTTCGTCCTTTGAGTCATTTTTAAATTCTAATATTCACGATATAGTAACATATTAATGGTCGATCTGAGGGAGGACAAAGTTAGAACTTCATTCGCACGGTCGACGGTCGCACCGTAGCACCTTTACCTCCGAGATAACACCTCCATTAACTCTTTTTCGATAGATTCAACTCCCTCACTTATCTATCTAAATAAAATTTGTTTTTCCCCTAAAAAAAAAAACTTCCTCACTTAACTACTTAAACTAACCACCAAATTAAACAACCTCAATTTCTTCAACAATGGAGTTCATCGACGAATACGATGAAAGCAGACCAAAACTCGTCTTCCAATCACGTCAGACCCCATCAACAACCTCCATTAACGCACCTCAAAATCCCCACTACAAAAAACTTACACTCATCATTTCAATAACTTTCTCTCTCCTCTTCTTAGCTTCTTCTTTCTTCTTCCTCGAATCACAGATTCTAAACCCTCTTTTCCTCTGGTTTTCTCTCTCTCTTTTGATTGGCCCTTTTGCTCCTCTCTCGTACACGTGCGGTGACATTCGTGTTGGCGAAGGAAGAATCTTGGAATTCAATTCTGAAATCGAGGGAATTGAGGTTGATGAATCGAAGAAGAAAGGGGTTAATAGGAGGAATAGAGGGAAAAGATCTGATTTTTCTGGGGTTTCTACAACTGGGGGTTTTGAAATTGTGAAGAATGATGAAAATTCTGGTAATTTGGATAAAAGATCTGAGAATTCTGAAAATGGGGGTTTTGAATTTGTGAAGAATGGTGGAAATTCTGGGAAATTGGAGGTTAATTTGAGGGGAAATGATAAAGGGGTTTTGAATTCAGGTGAAAATGGTGGTGAGGAGAGAGAATGGAGTGAGGAGGATGTAGAGTTGTTGAGGAAACAGGTGGCGAAACACCCGGTCGGGAAGCCAAGGAGGTGGGAGGTGATTAGGGAGGTGTTTAGAGGGAGGCATAGTGTTGAGAGTGTGATCAGTAAAGCAAAATCGTTGGGGAAGGAGAAACCGGTTGATTCGGATTCGTATTCGAGGTTTTTGAAGGACCGGAAGGCGGTCAATAAGAGGGTGGAGGAAGGTGGGGAAAATGTAGGTGGTGGGGAGAGTAGTGAGGAGGTTGTTAGTTGGAGTTCTAATGAGGATATTGCTTTGCTTAATGCATTGAAGGTTTTTTCTAAGGATGTTGCTATGAGGTGGGAGAAGATTGCTGCTGCTGTTCCGGGGAAATCGAAAGCTGCTTGTATGAAGAGGGTTTCTGAGCTGAAGAAGGAGTTTAGGAGCTCTAAGGCGTCGTGATATACTCAGTTTTGTTCGTGTTTTTTTAAGTGCGGCACAATGGTTTAACTAGGTATGATTGCATTGCTTCACCACTGAATTTGATGTTATTGTTATCGATTAAATTTAGTTTCTGTTCATGAGCATGCTCTATATTTGATTACTTGAATGGCTGTGTCACTAGAATCTTGTGAAACTGTATGCTGTCTTGGCAATTCGAAAGCTAGCCATTGAATAGGGATGTTACTATTGTGTTTGTTGGTTTTTTATTTTTATTTTATTTTATGCTTTGATAAGTGCATATGTTGTCAAACTACAAAGTCTGAAAAGCTCTTGATAAGTGCATATTGTCAAGCTGTAAGGATATGAAAGGTAAATCAGAGAAGTTCAAGTCTTGATGTGATAAGGTAGCTATATTGCGTGAACAGGAGAGGATGCTATAGGAGTGCATTATAACAGATAAGAGATGGTGATTTAACTTTAGACATGCTTTAAGTTGTTCAGGGCCTCAGGGGACACCAATCTGTTTAGAATGATTAATCTGTGATACTTTGGAAATAGGCTTGCTGGATTAATCGACCACTAAAGGGTTGGGTACATGAACTGGAAATGGTATCCAATGTGGTCATCCACCCAACTTAGTTTTAAAAGGCCCGAGGCGCATAGGCGCACGCCTTTTCTGTATGAGGCACACTTTTAAAAATTGAATCAGATGATGCAAAAAGGTAACAAAACAGGTATTTAAACAATATAAAAGGGCGAAAAAAGCAGTAATATAGTTTGGGGTGGAGTGGAAAGAGGTGCAGTAAAGAAATAAATATAAATAAATAACAGAACAAGGAAAGGGGAGGAGCAAGGCAACACCCAAAATGCACAAAGGCACACCTTGTCTGTGACGAATGCCTAGGCGTGCCTTTGCTGCACGTCTTGGTCATCTCTGTGCCTTGCTTCATGGAGGTGCCACACCTGCTCCTGGAACCTCGCCTTGCGCTAAGACGTGCTTCTTAAAACCATGTAACCAACTAAATCATCTCCCTTTTTACCAATGGTCTAGTGCCACTTATTCATGCAACCCTAGTGTTTTCAAATCCTTCATAAATCCCTCCATCCATGTCATATTATGTTTCCCCTGACTCCTAAGATCACTATGATTCTAATACTCTATTCTTGCTGAGTTCTTGCTATCTCTGCCTTTCATGCCCAAAACAACATATATGATTTTCTGTTTTCTCCTTATTCATATCCTCAACTCTTTTTCCTCCAAATATATCTTCATTTTAATCCCTATCCCGCACATGATCTCAAGTGGAGCATCTAGATAATTCCCATCTTCTTAATGTGGTCTTTAGAAGTAGGTTGGTAGAATTTATTTTCCTCTGTTGTACTTAATTAGAACCGGGGGTGGAGGGACATCAGTTTAAAAGTCCATGTGATGAGGAGAGAGATGGAGAGGGTTCCTCGTGGGAAGGGCTGGGAAAGAAGGGGGGGGGGGTCCTAAAACCTGAAGTGAAAATAGCCATGGTCTAGTCTACAAGAGTTCCATTTCAAACAAGCTTACAGTTAAATCTTTTGTATGCGCTTAATCAGCCAACAAGAGAACCTTGAAAGGAACAAATAATGCAGCTTTAGAGGTAACAAATAATTACATTTCCCTTTATACTGAAGTAAACTTATAAAATAGGAATGCCTATAAACCCATTGAAAAACAGATGCAGATTGAAATTGTGCTTTTAACTTCTGTCAGTCCATAGGATAAGAACCTGATGATAACACAAGGCATAATTGCACAAATTTCAGGCTTAGGAAGACAAATATTGTAGAAAATAAAACTTGAACTACATAAAGTCAATTGATTGAACACAGGAAAATAGGTCACAAAAATGTGGGATTTACGGATGGGAAACATAAGTTCTGTGACTCAGAAGCACTTGCAACAATCCAAAACATTCATATCGGAAATTTAAAATTAATCAACTGTGATTAAATGAGGCATAAAAGACTTGAAGCTTATTTGAAAAGGCCCATGCTCATTTATGAGTTAAGATATGAATGATCAAATACACTTGGGATGCCATAGTTAGGCCTTAGTATTACAATTATATCACACAAGGTGGAGATAAAGGCATCATGCATAAGGATTTCCTGCAAAAGAGCAGTCTAAAGAAAGCATGCTGATATGCAACGGACTACGTTCTCACAATTAATTAAACAAGTTGTAATTAGAATTAATGGAAGATTAGAAAGTTGTAATTAGGATGAATGGAAGGTTAAGGATTTGTATTCATGCAAAAGTTCACTGATACAGGTGGGTTTAGCCCACTACTCTCCTAGTGAGTTTAGCTCACAACTCTCCAAGTTCAATACAAATTTCTCAATCCTCACACCTTCTTGCTCTCCTCTATTTAAACAACTAAACTAGACAACAAAGGACAATTCATTAAATGCAAGTACAAAAAGTAAGCTAATAGTCCAAATCCCACATAAATGGAGCCAACAAGGGGCCAAAATAACGGCAGGATCCTGTAGCTAGGGATTGGTGAAGTTGTTGTGGTTGTTGTCCTTGTCCCCAGTCTTGTTTGTCTTCTTCTGCCTACTGTACGTCTGAGTGATAGGTGGTGGAAATTGATTCATTGCATGATAGTTGCTAAATTGATCCTTGGGGGAGCTACATGTGAGTGACCATTGCTAATATAGGAATAGATATTGTTGATAAGTTCACCAAATTATTTATCACCATGCATGCCTAATTTGACTATCAGAAATTTTCAAGTAGTAATGCTAATGATATGATTAAAAGCATAAGAACAAGTGCATAGCAAGAACAAAAAGAGGCTGGTAAGGTGGGCTACTACACTGAATGCAGGCTATGGTGCAATCTACAACTAAAATGGCTTAAGGGTGAATACATTTTGTACGGAAGTGTGAGCCATCAAATGCCAAAAATGAAAATTATGAAAGTAAATAAGTGGAAATCGATTAATCAAATACAAACTTAAATTGAGTAGTGAGTAGAATAATAAATGATTAAGAGTACAAAACTGCCAAAAATGATTAGTGTTGACACTATTTTCATTGATTGAAGCTTAGGTGCTAGAAATACATTGAGGGGCCGTTTGGTTGGGGGTATTAAACAAAGGGAATGGGAATCAACTGCTCCCATTCCCTTTAATGTTGTTTGTTACTTAAGCCGCCTCCACTGCCCTCGAAACCGATCCACTCTCTTGGCTGCTGCTTCTCCGTCACCCTGCGCCACCCCACCAGAATCCAATTTCCAATTTTTTATTTAAATTTCGTTCCCCCAATTTCGTTACCTAGGGTTTTGCAAGCTAGAGTTTTGTTTACCCCACTTTTGCTTGCTTTAGACGTCGGTGGGGTGGCCTATGGTGACGGAGGTTCAACGACGAAGCAATTGAATGTATTACTTAAGGCGGTGAAGGTGGTTTAAGGGGAGGGATTGTTGTTTTTGGAGAAGGATTGAGTTGATGGTTTCCGGGACTGTTTGTTAGGCGGCGAGGGGAGAGGACTTCCGGGGAGTGTTGGGGGTGGTGCGTGAACAAAGGCGGTGGGGTTGATGGTTATTTTGGTGGTGGGGCTTAGGGTTGGGTAGTTTTGTGGTGGTGGTATGGTGGCTTTTATTCCCATTCTTTTATAAAACAAACAACATATTACATCTAAGCCTTTTCCATTCCATTCTCCTTGTTTCCCTTTCTTGAGCCCATTCCGATTCCCTTAGGCCCCTGAGAGTGTTGAAATATACTTGAGTTGAATGTTGTAAAATCAATGACAATTAACTAAGATTTAGGTGATTGGGACTTGAGATAAAGATTGGCACTTTGAATAATTGAGGATGATAAAAGGTGTTGGGAATATGGGGTAATCAGGAGGAACCTACGGATAGATGTGGAATTTGAATATGGTCTAGATTTAAGTCCATAAAACCCAATAAAGTAATGTAATAGAAAACAAATATTTAATAAAAAATGAAGGCAAGAAATTAATAATGCTTTACTTTTGTGATTATAAAAGAGATCTTGTTCATATGAAAAATTAAAGAATTACAACAAAAGGAATAAAAATTAAATACTGGAAATGAAGTCGATTTAAACGATTTATTTCTTTAAATTAGTTTATACTAATCTCTACTCCTCAATAATTGCAATGTTTTCCTGTTGGTGCTGTCCCAAAAAGTTTGCAACATTTCTATTTTTGTTATGTTAGCTCACTATTTTTTTCTCACAAACATTTCAATTGATCCCCACCACTTTTCTCTCTTACCAACTTTATCTAATTAGAAATTTAAAAGGTATCTTGGAATGTATAAAGTTTATAAAGTTTTAAAAGGTCCCTAATGTGGGGACCGGGGGAGTAGTTTATAAAGTTTTCACAATAAATGTATCTTGGAATCTTATCATAATTAGGGAAACTTTAATAGAAGCATAGGCATAAAAGGGAAAATGGATGAAAGGTATAATTGTACAATGTCAAAACAACAATTGAAGATGAGGGTGGGTGGTGCATCAATGCTGACTTGCTTATAGAACTGTAGTACTTTTAGTGTGAATTTAAGTGATTATAGTTGCATTGCATACTTTAAATCTGAAGCATTGAGCGAAGTCTCTAGAATGGAAGATGCATAGGGAGAATGGATAGGGGATTCCTCATAATTAAGAACCTTACATGGGAAGCTCATTTGGAATATTGGATAGCATGATTTTAGGAGCTACCCTATAAAGCAAAAACAAGGATCTGCTTTAAGCATATGTAGAGCTTCAAGGATAATAATGGCCCGTAGAGTGGGTTGACATGGGCATTGCACATCACTTGTGGGTCCTCTTGCCTTGAGGCCATCAGGCATGCCGGGTAGAAGTAAGGACTTAGGTACTCTGAAGTCCTCACTGTTCTCACACTCAGCTTCACTGCTATGTTTAAGCTTTCTTATTAATCCAATCTATCTTAACAATTTTTAGCTCACTAATCAGTCGTATATTGAATATTTTATGCGCTGCTGCTTCAGTAGAGAAATCATCTATTTTATTCAGGTTGGGACTTGTGGTTTTGAGCAGGTGATATGCTTGATGGACAAGAAAATACCCTGCATAAAGAAAGGATTCTTTCACTAGAACTGAGAGCGCGAGAAACTTAATGCAGCCACAACTCCATAAGAAACAGAAGGACAACCCTATTCAGAACCATTCCGTGGCTAAAGTTGAAACAAAGTTGAGGGGTTCATGCCTTATTTGTTATTTTTTTTTTAGCTGATTAAGAACTAATTTTGCGTTGACCATATAATGATTTAAAACATACCTAACAATATATAGGACAATACCCTATCTATTAATTGAAGAGGTGTCTCAAAGGAAAACTCCATTGAGGCCGTTTTTTTGGCCATTATCAAGAATTGCAGTTCTTTACTTTGCTTTGTATTATGTACTCCGCATGTTCCATTTTATTGATTACACTTTTATATTTTCCTCTGTTCTTTATGCCGATTTTGGTATTTAATTTGCCCTACTTTACCTCTTCCTACCCGACATGTGTCTGTCTCACTCCCTTGCCTTTTCTTACATAAAGCTGTCGTGTAACATTCTCCTTCCTACCTTTTCTTACACAAACTTCACGAACACTCCTCTTTTCTCTTACCTTGGCCTTCAGAACTATAGTAAGTTGGTAATTGTAATTTTGTAACCGTCATTTATGAATGTCATGGAGGGAGTATTACGGTTAGTTTTTCTTCAAGAAAGTTACTTAATGAAGGTTTTTGTTGATGAAGCCAGTAAACCACCTTATGGACTGTAACGGGTAAATGGTTATTACCTTAGGCATGCTTGGAAAAGGATGAAATAATCAGAGTTTAATATGATGGGATGAGGTGTAAGATATACGAAGTTTGGTTAGGCAGGAATAGAGAGGGGGGTGGGAACTAATTCTTTCACCCTTCCCCAACCTCACTGTAATGGACCAAGCAGCTGTGCCACCTGTCATCCACACATACAGAGGGAGGCACAAGAAGAGGACGGACAACTCACCTACCTAGTACAAGTCCAAGCCGTTATTTTGGCTCCTTCTAGTTTTGGTTTATTTGCTCACTTTAATTAAAGCTTTTCTTAGTTGAGTACAAACAAAAGTAGTTGCATTAGTCATTGAAGCAATGTCCTGCTATTTTGGGGAAGGTAGTAGTATTTGTAGTAGGAGGGGTCTTGTAATGCAAACTATTCAGAAATTAGAGTGAAACTTGGAGAGTTGTGACCTCAAGTCACTTTGGAGAGTGGTGGCCTCTAGTCACTTGTAATCAATTGCAATCATTTGCTTATCATTTGCATCTTTCACATCAACATCAATCAGATTCATTCCTATTCTTTAGTTATTACAAACTGAAATAGAACAGAACATTACACTCACCTCCACTAAATCTTCTTAAATTTTTTTTATTTTATTATTTTAAATTTCAATTACCAAAGCATACCATGACAATACTTATCCAAATGAAAAATTTTCTTTTCTACATCTTAATTGTAATAGGACGAGTCTACTAGAATATTAAATATATTCTCTCTTTTGTTTCCGTATTGCTTAGCTTTGCAATTCTTTTCAAACATGTGAGAAAATAAATACCCTTTTTGTTTAGAACTTTGACAACTCTTGATTTGAATAACATTGATACTTTCTCCGTCTTTTTTTTAATTGCTACATTCACTTTTTTACATCTCCCAAAACACAACTTACAATATTTATACCTTGAGTTTTGTATAATAAAAAATTATATTTTTTAAGAATATACATTAAGACGAATCAAACAAGATCTTATATGACTTTGTTTTTTTTACACATTAAACACCAATGTAAGTCAAAGTTACAATGAGAATAGTGGTAAAACTCCCAATGTAGCAAGTAAATACAAAGTTAAGGGAGTATTACAATTTAAGCAATAAAGGAAGGCTAACCTTTGTCAAATTTACATAAATGCTAAATCATCAATGGTGCAGGTCCTGTAGCGTTCTCCTTGTAGTTGATAGTGGAAAAGTATAGTTTGAATGTGTTCAACAACCCAAAAGTCTTGCCCCACACCTGGAAGTACTTTGAGGGCAAATTCCTTTGACACATCATAAAAGCGAAGGGAGCTGAGGTTTCTCAGGTGGTAGATGCCTGTTGGCACGGAATTTAACCTTGGGATAGGGCCAATCTTTAGCAGTCGTAAAAGAGGTAAGGCTCCTCCCTCTATTGTTAGTGCCATCAAAGTATTCATGTCGTAGAGCTTTAAAATCTTAAGCTTCTGAAAGCCTGTAGCCTGAAAAGCTAGTTCTTCCCCAAGAAATGCCTCCTGAAGTATAAGCTCTGACAAGTTAGGCAGGTTCTGAAGAATCTCTAGTGGGTCAGTCATCATCCCTGACCACATTAAACTGACTGTGACAATATTTTTGAGTCTGGAAATCCAGTCAGGTACTTTATCTAGGCGGCCTTTAAGGTATAGTCGTTCAAGAAATTGAGGAGGGGATGAAATAAATTGTAGGTCAAGTTTATCTTCTTCACTTGAGGAACAGACTTCTAAAGATTCTAGATGGCTCATTGAGGCTATGGACTCGCAAAAAAATCTTCCATATGGTGTTCCCAACTTGGTTATCCCCAACTTCTTTAGCTGCTTCAGTTTTCCCAACTCCCTGATAGTTGTCCCCCGGCTTGCCTCTACCAGGTATAGTTTCTGCAGATTCTCTAGATAATCCAGCCCTTGTTTCAACTTCAATCCTCTCTGAGTGCTTATGCTAAAATCATTTTCATATTCATAGCTGTATCCAATTAAATATTGTAGGTTAAGCAACCTTTTCATTTCTCCTGGTAGTTCATGAACAAAAGAGCATTTGAGATCTAATGTCTGTAGGTTATGTAGCTTGCCTACGGATCTTGGAAGTTTCTTTGTCTTTGTGTTCCTTAGGCTAAGATACCTCAAGTGAAACAGATCTCCAACTTCTTCTGGAAGAAAATCAATGGGTGCATCTTGAAGATCTAGCACTTTCAAAAGTTTGAAATATTTTACCAATGCACACATAATGGAACTTGGCAAATTTTCCACTTCAAATATTGAAAGTGAACGGATTCCAAATTTGCTGTTGCTCTTCAAGAAACCATCATTGTTGCATCTGTGAATTGACAGCCTCCGTGTTAAACCATCAAAGCTTGAGCTCTCTTCTGTCCATACTTGACCAAAGCTTAATTCCTCAGACTTTGACAAAATGATTTCACGCATTAAATCATGCACTCTGACTGTCCTAATTTTACCATCGACATCTATTCTCGAGACTTGAACCAAGCTTCTATTTATAAGCTCCACCAGATATTCTGCTGCAACTTGTTCCACTGTTTTACCTCTTGCCCCTTTTACAAAACCCTCTGCTATCCATAGGCGGAGTAACCGCGCATGTCTGATTGAAAAGTCCTCAGGCAACATCCCAAAGTACATCAAACACAGTTTTAAATAATAAGGTAAGTCATAATAGCTTAGAGACAAAATCCTGCTCATATTTGTGAGGTGAGGATTGGTTTGAAGCTCATAACCTAGGCTGTAATCAAGCTTCTGCAATTCACTCAAGCCTTTCCTTTTGGTTGACAGCATTCCTGCAATTGCAACAATTGCCAATGGCAACCCTTCACATCTCTTTACAATATTACTTGACAACTCTTTCAATTCAGAAGGGCAGCCATTCTCTGTGTTAGAGTGGAACGCCTTCTTGCAGAACAGTTCTAAAGCCACTTCTTCAGGTAAGGGTTGTAGCTTGTATATTTCATCAAAAATGGATTCTTTGCATGAAAGGGCAACATTGTCAGAACGTGTCGTGATTAACACCCTGCTTCCTTGATTATTATCCGGCAGAGTATGCCGGATCAATGCCCAGAATTCTACTGTCCAGACATCATCAAAAACAACCATATACCTCTTTTGCTTCAAATACTCTCTGAGCTCTATGATAAGCTGAGTGTCATCCATTTTATCTATCTCTGTTGGAGGGGTTTCTTTCTTTGCCTTGTAAAATTGCTTCAATGTTTTTCTCAGCAGTTCCTCTACTTTGTAAGATTGTGAAACAGTGATCCAAGCTTGGCTGTTGAAGTGGTTAGTGACAACCTGGTTCTCATATACTTTCCTAACCAGGGTTGTCTTTCCTAGTCCACCCATGCCAACAACTGAAATTACAGTGCGTTTTGGTGCTCCGTTGACTAACCATTCAACCAATATATCTTTTTGGGGCCCTATCCCCACAACTTCAGCCTCTTCAACGAATAATGAAGTGACTCGTGGATCATGCCAGGATTCATTTTCTCTCCCACCTCCCAGTTCTGAGGACCTGAAGCCAAAACTCTTGCCCCTTTCTTTGATGGCATGGATTCTTTCTTTAATACGCTTTATCTCACATGACATCTCGGAGCAAGGTTTTAGTCTAAGAATCTTGCAGACTGCTTTACTTAGGCTGCTGAAGACTTTAGGACAGTCTCGACACTCTATGTCTGTGGCCATGTAAAGAATATAGTTGTCAATAACATCTTCTATCTCATAAGCTACCTCTCGTAGTTGGTTCACCCATGTTTTGGCTCCATAATTAACTGTTTCTTTTTCTGCCCTAGCATCTGCATCCTTGACAAAGGAATGAATGCTTTCTAGCTCCCTTTTAATCTGAGCTACTTCTCTGTGGATGCCGCTTACAAATCTTGCTTGATCAACCAGCAAAGGAACCAAATTTTCTATCACAAGGCTCACAACAGCCTCTGTCATTTGTTTCTGTCCGTGACTTCACATCACTGATGTATCTCACCACTTTGATGCTATTGCTTATGGCATATTTATTCAGGTGGAAATTTCTTAGGCAAACTATGAGATAATAGCTTTATGGCTCTGAATGTTTCCCATATATCATAGTTTCAGTTTTGCAGTTTCTGAAGTATAAGCTTGCGACTTCTTTTGTGGCAGTGCAAGGAATAAAAGTGTAGCTTTAGTTTGAATGGTAAAGGTCTTCAGATTTTTCTGAAAATTGTCGGTATCGTTGAGGACTTGGGGTTGAAGTATTATTGGGGGTGAGATAATAAGGACTTGTTCACATTGATCTTAGTCACTATACTCGATAGGAAAATTGTCAATGACGTATTGAATTAAAAGTGTCTTTTTGTTGATTATATGGGTCTACCAAGATTATATGGGTCTTTTTGTTGATTATTTTTGTGAACGTTTGTGACAATAGATTGAGAAATGGGGTGACGGGATTACCGGCTTGTGGCCACCCTTGGCCTTATGGCAAGGGAACAAAGTAAATATTACCTCCATTACACATTATTCGCAACAATTTGACATAAACTAGAGAGGAAAAATGTTTAATCGTTGCAAATAATGTGTAACGGAGATAATATATCTATCAAACCTTTTTTGTTGTAGTGGTGCACAGCTAACCATCCCAAAACTTCAACATTCTTCAATATTTGAGTGTATGCTAAATCAAAAGCACTGTTCCATCATTGGCCATATATGTACATAAGATCTTTAATTGTTACAGATTATATCTTGAAATTAGACTACCAGTTATTTTCTCTCCTTTCTTCTAATTTTCCATAACTTTATTCAGTAGTTCAGCACTCCTTTTTCTCATACATGCATCTTTTTATTCTCTTGCCTTAGTGAAATTGAGTTTAGTAAGCTTTATATCGGACGCTGATTGCTTATGTGGCGTGATTCTTGGGTCAGGAATATGCTCAAATTTGTGTGATTTCCTTTTCAAATTGAATTTCTTGAATATTTCGACTCCACTTCTTTTTGTATTGACTCCTAAATATTTTTAGTCAAGTTATAGTGATGCTAACTTCCAACTAGCTACTGTACAAGAGCAATTATTATTGGTTAATGTTCTTGTATTTCTAAGAAAGATATCCTCAATTATCATGCACCAAAGAATATCATCTTGAACTTGAACTGAATTTACCACCTATTTACGATTTATTTGTAGCGATTCATTATTTTAATTATATCCCACAAATTATATTTTTGTTGCAACTAATTCATTGGGAAATGGGTTACGAGTAAAACATTAATTACAAAAATTTATATAAGACGGTCCTATTTGATAAGACCACTAAGTTGTTAGATAAAAAAAATTATTATTCAAATCAATATCTATAACTATATACTAAAGCAAGCCAAAACTGTTGTATGCATGACATTAAAATTGCTTATTTGGCAAGCTGTGTTTTTTTTTTTTTTCATTATTTTCACTTTTTTCATTAAACATAATAAATTTAAAAAACAAGTCAAATGCATTAATGTATATAATAAATTCAAATGAAAAATTGAAAATATTATTGGCTTTTCCAAAGCAATAAATAGGGTATTACTTATTACTCACCATTAACTACTAACTTTCCCCACGAAATTTACTTTACCATGAATACTAATTGTAACTAACTAAAATAAAAATATTATTTCTCAAAGTAATTAAATCTTTAATGATTACTCTAAACTTATCTTCTCATCCTATATTTCAATTAAAGGCTTCCTCTTTGTATGTAAATCACTCATAACGTCCAATCTATTCGGACAGTGATTTATCATAAGGTTATTATTGAAATTATAGACTTTATTATACAAGTTTGTTATAACCATGCATCGTACGGGTGTTAATCTAGTATTTAATAGTTAAAGAAAATCCATAAATAATTGATGATCTTATCGTAAGACGGTCTTACTACAAACTTGTTATTAATTAATATACACCAATTGTGGTTGGGAACTCTCTGTTCCCAACACTAGTTCGTGCACTTGTGCTAAACCATTCATACGTGCCTTGATAATGTTTTTATCTTTCTTAGAAATACCTTTTATGGTAAGAAACTAAGAGAACATTATTGCACTTCTCTCTTTTCCTTGTCATAAGCCATTGTCTAAGTCAATGAAAACCAAATATAAATTTTTACCCCTGTTGTATTCTATAAGCTGTCTCAAGAGGGGAATTGCATCCACAGTCGACCTTCTTGGCCTCGAAATTGGTTATCCAAAATTTGCTCAAGTCTTCTAAATCTCAAAATAAAATAATGTGCTAGTAACAGTTCATATTTAAAAAAAAGACTTGACCTTAAATTCTTCTTCTTTAAAAATTGATTATGCTATGTCTTCGACTCTTCGCTCACTAACCTATAATGGGAAATGGATGAAATTCCACGCCAAATAGTTGACATATTAGGTTTTGGAATTAACTACTCGCAATAAATGTTATGATAAACAATCCTTTGCTTCCACCAAAAAGAAAAAAAACTATTGGTGATTTTGATGTTGATAAAATAATAACTAACGTTTTATTGACTAAAAGTCTACACGTACCGTAGCCTTAAAAAAATCAGGGAGTTTAATTAATATAACATGAAATTAAATACTGCCAGAGTAGTATTTTTTTTTTTTTTATAGTCCATAGATTTGGCCTGTGCTAATTAAGTATGTAGATGTAGCATTGTTCCATCCCAAGTTCGTGTTAGAAAATAAAATATACCAAGTAGGACTGTAGGAGTAAAATAGTTTAATAAATGATCGTACATTTGAACAATTGGGCATCCAACTCGGGCACATTCCGAACTTGGGCAATTTCGAACTCAGACTTGTCAAAATATCATCACATTCCGAACTTGGGCAATTTCGAACTCAGACTTGTCAAAATATCATCAACATCAATTACATCATTAACATATATGCTGATAATGCTCAAGTGTCTTTCAAAACTTAACTCGAGTCTTAATTATAATAATGCAGTCTTGATATTTTAATACTCAAAACAGCAAATATGACTTACGTGACAGCAGAACTACTATCTCCAGCGGTCCAGGAAATGTGCAACAAATAAGTATTTTTTGTGAGATATAAAAAATTCATTTGTTGCACATTTCCTGCACCAGAGGTAGTAATACAATAAGAATAATAACAACTGAACAATTATTCAGACTTAAAAATTAAAAAAATTCATTAGTCACTTTTTTTTGGGCATTGCACTTGCTATACTTAAGTGAACCTCCTTTCTCATTTCTTGGATGATTTTCTCGGGCTTCCGTATCATCTGTTCTCGATTCTCAAACAGCTATGTTTCTCTGACACTGTAAACTGTACTGTAATGCAATCCTACAGCTTTGATACACTTCCCTTTTGAACTACGGAGTAGCTGCTTCCATGTATTTTCATCCTTTACTGAATGATTCTGGTATAATTAAATGATTGCGGGGGATGATTTTACTCATTGCTTTGATATTCTAATCATTCGAAATATCTGAAAAGTTATCCGACGTAGGGGTGAGCACAACCGGGTACCGGTCATTTTACATAGACGTATCACATATAGTTTCTTGAAGAGCAACGGTAATTTTGGAACCCGATCACTCTCTTTCTTTGACGTGGAAAAAATTCCATATTCTGTATTGACAGCATTGGTGGAAGCTTTTAAGCTTCTGAAAATATTAGATCTGAAAGAAGCACCCATTGATTTTCTCCCAGAACAAGTAGGAGATTTGTTTCATTGAGGGACAAATTTTTATGGACAAATTTTTGTTGCAACTAATTCATGGTTGAGGTAGTTATTTTGGGACCCGGTACCGGACCCAGTTCAACCGGGACCGAGTCTTTACCCGCCGGGTCCAAACCGGGACTGGGTCCAATACCGGGTACCCAGTTCCGATGCTCACCCCTAATCCGACGGGATGGGGACAGGTATGGCAACTCACATCCCGAGCAAAAGCTTTTATTTCCGACTATGATCTTTGTATGTATATCCATCTCTGTGTGCAACTAGAGTAAAAAAAACTGTCCTGCTTATTATAACAAAGATCAACTCTAGTACATGAACGAGTAATACGCTGTGAAATCCATTTAAATGTCATACAAATTACAATAATAATATAACTACACATCTTTGACACAATTCACGATTGAATTTTACAATTCAAGATGAGTATTAGAACACAAACATTCATGAAAACCAAGAACTTTGAACATACACGGCCATTCAAACAGAATTTAGAAGGTACAACACATTACACATATCTGATATATGATCAACAAATTCAATTCTTGGTAAAATGGTAAGCAAACAACACCAGTAATAAAACACCGGTATACAAAATCACACACCAAGATCTTGGAGTCTTGAGAGCGAGAGGAATTTCCGCGGCCTTCTCCTCCTTGCAAATACTCAAGGGTTTGACATACATATAGGGGGTTAATCACCCATGAAAATTGGAATCTCATAAAAAGTCAATAAAATTTGTAGCTGACTGAAACTTGCATTTCCAAAATAAGATTAGAACCTGGCCAAAACACAAAGCATTAGTGGCAACATACAAATAGCTTGGAAATTTTGAATGTTAAAGATAGTATACCATTGAACTAGATATATGCTCCTTATAATTTAGTAGAAGGAAAAAGTGAAACAGAGTTCTAAGTTTAAGAAAGAATATTTATGGTTGTCTAATGACTAACATAAGTCGAGAACTTCCAACTAGCTGTGCACACAAACGATTTTGATCGAGTGAGGCAGCAAAATATGCAAACAGTAAAGACTTTAAGCTAGCCTGCAATATAAATGTTGCACAATATCGACTTGGGAAAGTGGAGAAAGTATAATGAGAAGCAACAAACCTAAAGCATGAATTGTCATAACTAAGAAGGTAAATAACTAGATAACGAAGACAAACCTTTTTCAACTATTGAGATCGTCAAGTGTGCGAGTCTTGTAACGTTCCCCTTGTATCTGGTAATGGAATAGTACTGTTTGAATGTGTTTAATTGCCCAAAAATCTTCTCCACCATTTGGAAGTAGTTTGAAAGCAAATTCATTTGACACATCATAGAAGCGGAGAGCAGCTAGGTTTCTTAGGTGGTGGATTCCTGATGGTACATTTTTTAACTTAGGGATCGGACCAACTTTAAATAATCCTAGATGAGGCAGTGCCCCGCTCTCTATTGTAAGCTTTGTTAAAGTATTCATATCGTATAGCTTTAAAATCTTAAGCTTCTTGAATCTTCCTGCTCGAAAAGCCAGCTCTTCACCAAGAAATGCCTCCTGGAGTACCAGCTCTTCTAAGTTTGGTAGGTCTTCGAGGATGTCTAGTGGGTCAGTCACCAACCTTGACCACATCAAGCTTATTGTAACAAGATGTTTTAGCTTAGGAATCCAATCAGGCACCTTCTCTAGCCAACCTTTTAAGTACACACGTCGAAGTTTTTTAGGAGGGGATGTAATGAATTGTAGATCAAGCATCTCATCTTCTTTGGAACAAGCTTCGAGAGATTCAAGGTAGCTCATCAAAGCTATGGTCTCACATAGAATTTTACCATCTCGTGCATCTAACTTTGTGACCCCCAACTTCCTTAATTGCTTCAGTTTTCGTAACTCTCTAAAAAAGTCTATTCCCTGATTTACCTCTATAAGGTATAGCTTCTGCAAATTCTGAGCATCACCTAATAATCCATGTGGCAACTTCAATCCTTTCTGAGAGCTTACAGTGAAATCAGTTTCATAATCATAGTTGTAACCAATGAGGTACAATAGATTATGGAGTCTTTTGATTTCTCTCGGTAGCTCGTGAACATAGGAGCATTTGAGATCCAAAGTCTGTAAGTTATGTAGCTTACCTATGGACTTCGGAAGCTCTTTTGTCTTTGTGTGCCTTATACTCAGATACCTTAAATGAAACAAATCTCCTACTTGTTCTGGGAGAAAATCAATGGGTGCTTCTTGCAGATCTAATATTTTCAGAAGCTTAAAAGCTTCCACCAATGCTGTCAATACAGAATATGGATTTTTTTCCACGTCAAAGAAAGAGAGTGATCGGGTTCCAAAATTGCCGTTGCTCTTCAAGAAACTATCTGTGATACGTCTGTGGACCGATATCCTCCGTGTAAACTCATGATAGCTAGAGCTATTTTCTTCCCATACACGACCGTAGCTCACATCTTCAGACTTTGAGAGAATGATCTCGCGCATCAAATCATGCACTCTGACTTTTCTGATTTTCCCATCAATATCTGCTTCTGAGACTTGAATCAAGCTTCTGTTTATAAGTTCTATCAGGTATTGTTTTGCAACTTGTTCTGTTGTTTTCCCTTTAACCCTTTCACAAAACCCTCTGCTATCCATAATCGAATTAGTCGTGCATATCTGATTGAGTAATCCTTGGGGAGCAAGCCAAAGTACAAGAGACAGAGTTTTAGATAGTATGGCAGGTCGTAGTAGCTGAGACACAAAATCCATTTCATATTTGAAAAATGAGGATTTGTCACCAATTCAGTACCAAGATTTTTTCCAAGCTCCTGCCATTCTATAGCATCTTTTCTCTTAGTCGACAACATTCCTGCGATTGTGACTATTGCCAAAGGTAATCCTTCACATTTCCGGACTATATTGCGTGAAAACTCATCCAGTTCAGATGGCAAGCTGCTGCCACCCTCTCTTTCTGAATAAAATACCTTCTTGCAAAACAGCTCTAAACCTTTCTCCTCAGGTAATGGTTTTAACTTGTATATTTGGTCGAGCCCAGATTTTTGGCACATTGAAGCAACATCATCGGAACGTGTTGTGATCAACACCCTGCTGCCTTGGCTATTATCAGGCAAAGCAACACCTATGTGATCCCAGAAATCAATATCCCACACATCATCGAAAACGATGACATACCTCTTTTGTTTCAAATATTCTCGAAGCTTATCGATGAGTGCACTCTCATCCATCAAGTCGAGCTGAGCGGGAGGGGACTCTTTCCTTTCTTCGTAAAATCACTTCAGAGTTCTCCTCAGCAGTTCCTCAACCTTGTATGACTGTGAAACTGTGATCCAGGCATGATTATAGCTGAAGTGGCTAGTTACAATTTGTGATTCATAGACTTTCTTGGCTAGAGTTGTCTTGCCTAGCCCTCCCATCCCGACAACAGATATCACTACGCGTTTGGATTCTCCATTCACCAACCATCCAACCAATGTATCTTTATGGGGCTCAATTCCCACAATCTCTGCCTCCTCAATGAATAATGAGTTCACACGAGGATCATGCCCATGCCCATGCCCGTGCCTTGATTCATTGTGTCTGTTGCTTCCTCCCGCTTCTGATGAAGAAGTAGCGAAGCCATAACTTTGACCCCTTTCTTTGATACCATAGATTTTCTCTTTAACCTGAATCATCTCTCGTGCCATCTCATGTCGAGGTTTTAGTCGAAAAACAAAGCACATGGCCTTCTCAAGGGAGCCAAGTAGCTTAGGATGACAAGTATGGGTATGTCGTTCTTCTGTGGCCATGTGAAGTACATATGTATCTGTAAGGTCTTCAATGTGATATGCCACTTCTCGGAACTCATTCACCCATGCTATTGCACCCTCATTGAGTTCTTGTTTTTCTGCCTTCGCATCTGCATCCTTGATGAAGGATTGAATGCTGATCAGTTCTTTTACAATCGCTTTAACTTCACCATCGACTCCTCTCAACAGCTTTGTTTCATGCACAAGCCAAGGGACTACATTTTCAATAACAAGGCTCAATACTGCCTCTGCCATTCCCCCCTTTACCCCGCTACCAGTTTTCCACCCCCACCCTCTTTTCTCTTTCTCGCTCGTTCCCTCTCTATTTGAGAGATGAGTGTGAAAGTTAAGTGTGGAACTCAACATTGCTTAATGAAACAACTCTAACTTTCGCTGTATTTATGCTTGTGATCATATCTTCTAATGATGCAACTTCATGTCATTAGGTCCATGACTTTCCATGGTTATTTAATTTGTTATGTTTTCGCTTTATGTACTGAGTATTTTTATATACTAAGTATATGAGTCACATTAATTGGGTTTATTGCAGAAAATATAAAATAAAATGGTAAGATGGCAAATTAATTGTGAGATTGGCATCACTTATTCTAACCTTCCAGGTGGCCATGTTTATTAGTTGACTATGATCAAGTAAATAATTTAGTCCAACTATTATCAATTTATTTTATTGGATTTGTTTTGATAGCTTTTTAGATAAAATAGTGAATGATTTTTTTTTATTAAAATTCAACTAGAAATAAAAAAATATCAAATGATTAATTTTTCTTTTAATTTTGATTGGTAATGATTTAAATTACTTGTAAAAGATTAAATATATTGTTGTGATGGAAAATAATAATGGGTGTACGGGGTTAAACATGCGCCATGTTTAAGGAATATTCCTTTGTGTTCATTTATGTTGCTCATCAATTATTATTCAATACTCGTATATTATCCTAAATTTAAACATGATTGCAAAAGAAAAAAATAATACCATTGCAATTCACATATATATATAAAAAAAAAAAAACCTAAATTATATTCTCTTGATATATTTTAGAGTTGTTAGTTTAATGTTTTGAAAACTTGACAGTACACCAATCATGCATTTCAATAATGTGGGTTATTTTTGTGGTATAAAAGTCATAAAGGCAAATGCCGTGAACAAGATTTGATTCTAGATTTCAAAGATTACTAAGATGGTAATTCTATAGCCGAATAACTGAAATAATAACAAGAACGTAGATGAAATGAAAAGAAATAAAAAATTACAAGAAAGTAAGGAAATAGACAAATACAATTTGTATGAAAAATTCTTTTGAATTAGCAGGAAAGCTATCAGTCCTTTAACAATTACGAGCTAGCTACGGAAACTGGAACAGTAAAGACTTCCTGGTAATTGTTAACATGAACTCCATACAAATGTCTGACATGAAAATGTTATTTGACATTTGAAGTGTCAACAAACTAATAAACTAGAAGAAACAGAAATTAGCGCGCTGCAGCTAGGATACAGCAATGGATGATAAACTTAGCCAAAAATTTCCATTCCTTGGGTACACTATCAGATTTCATGAATGTTGAGTAATTATCAGGTTTAACATGTTTGATAGCTTATTAGCTTTAAGGTATTAATGATCAAAATTTTCAAGGATTAATATTGGGCAATATAGGGACCATT
This sequence comes from Suaeda aralocaspica, assembly GCA_016808085.1. Taxonomy (NCBI): domain Eukaryota; kingdom Viridiplantae; phylum Streptophyta; class Magnoliopsida; order Caryophyllales; family Amaranthaceae; genus Suaeda; species Suaeda aralocaspica. Next base: position 5,525,898 of record PYUH01000036.1, read on the forward strand.
TATATTTATGTTAACATCATCTGCTTATCCTTTGGAAAAACTAAAATGCATATTCTCCACCATGTATATTCACTCAATGGACAGTTGATTGGCAGCATTTTTTCCGTCTGGTCGATTAGTCATATAGTTGGTGAACTATCAGTTGCTGATGATTTCTGTAGAGTGTATTGGTCACACCTACTATTTCCCTACCATTCTTTACATTATCATATATACCTTTAATACTCCTATGTAGTCTGTACCATTCCCTTGAGTCACAAAAGATCTTGAAAAAACAAAAAAGACGCTACTCTTAGAATACAAGAGAGAAGCACAAGAAAATAATGGCTGAAGCAGTATGACATGGCATTGCACAAGAGGTGTTGAGTAATCTGGGATCAACTGCTCTTAAGGAGATTGCTTTAGCATGGGGCTACACGGATCAACTTGAAAAGATGAAGAACTCCATCAACAGCCTCAATGAAGTAATTTTGAATGTGGAGGAGAGGCAAGCTGATAGTCATGCTGTTCGCAGTTGGGTTGAACGGCTTACTGTTGTTCTCTATGCTGCTGAAGATTTGTTCGATGAATTTGCTACAGTTGTTGCATGGAAACAACAATTTGGTGATAACAAAATGATTAGGGAGGTACATACTTTTTTCTCCAGCTCTAATCAGATAGCCGTACCTAACATTTCAAAATATCACGCAATATTAAAAAAATTACGCAAGAGCTAGATGACAGTCAAGGATGGTACTGAATATTTTTTTGTAGTAAGGCCTCATGATGAAGGCATGCTAATAAATTCTAGCAGGAAGAGAGATAAGATTTATTCCTTTGTGAATGAGGATGAGGTTATTGATAGATACGCTGATAAGAAAGCCGTCTTGGACTTGTTATTCCCCTCTTTTTGCCTTGATGAACATGAGGTGATCGCTGTTATCCCAATTGTAGGAATAGGGGGCATGGGGAAGACAGCTTTAGCTGGACTCATATAGTCATATTCATGATCCTCAACTCCAGGATCGCTTTGAGTTGAGCTTATGGGCGTGTGTTTCGGATGCCTTTGATCGTAAGACAATCACTGAAGAAACCCTTAAGTGCGCAGTCAATTGGTTTATTCCTAGATTAGACATGGATCCTTTACAGAATCTATTGTAGAAAGTATAAGGTGATAAGAAATATCTGCTTGTTTTGGATGATGTGTGGATTGAACAACGTGAGAAGCTGCTCAAGCTTAGGGATCTATTGAAGATTGGTAGAAAGGGAAGTAAGATCCTGGTGACTACTCAATCCAAGGCAGTGGCAGGAATAATGGGCACCTCTCCTCCTCATGAACTGCAAGGATTGTCAGAAGACAACTCCTGGAATTTATTTGAAAAGATGGCGTTTGAGCTTGGAGAGTCTGAACAAAACCCATTCTGGCCACAGCTTGTGAAGGTAGGTAAGGAGATTGTCAAAAAGAGTGGGCATATCCCATTATTGGTGATAAGAACACTAGGGAGCTTTCTTTATGGCAAGGAGGAGAGCAAGTGGTTGTCAGTCATTAAAGATGCAACTCTAGCGATGATACCTGATAACCAAACTGATATTACGAGTATGTGATCTCAAGATTAGCTACGATCATTTGTCGTCACCATTAAAGAATTGTTTTGAATATTGTGCTTTGTTTCCAAAAAACTATTAGTTTGACAAGGAAAAGTCAATACAACTTTGGATAGCCGAGAGATTCATTGCTGCTAATGAAGGCCAATGTTTAAAAGAAGTTGGTGAGGAGTATCTTCTGATTTTTCGCAGAGGGGCATCTTCAAATATATATTAAGGTTTGAATGGGGGGACACGGAATGCAGAATGCACAACTATATGCACGATCTTGCTCTGGAAATGGTTGGATGGCTGCAAAGCTTGATGAACAGATATTTGATGACAAAATCCTGCACATATCATTCACTTATCCAGAGTCTTCCTCACAGGAAATCCCAATAAAGTGCATGCCGCTAAACATAAATCTGTAGCGTACGTTTCATTTGCTAGAAAGGAGTCTGGATAGCCTAATTAACAATCCCCAAAACTTAATAAAGTGGTTTAGTAGTGTGAGGGTGTTAGGTTTGAGAAACCTTAGCCTCAAGAATTTGCGTAGCTTAATCGGTAAACTGATACACCTGAGATACTTCGATCTCTCTGAGAACAATATCGAAAAAAATCACCAATTCGATCACAAATCTTTGGAATCTCCAAACGCTAATACTCTTTGACTGTAGTAAGCTTAGAACACTACCTAAAAATATGAGGAAGGTTACCAACCCAAGAGTTCTTGATGCTGGTTTCTGTTTTGAATTAAACTTCATTCCTTCAGAAATAGGAGGAGTGACTTTGCTGAATAAGCTACCTAACTTTATAGTAGGCTATCAGGATTTCGCATCAAACGTAAAGGAGAATTGGACATTGATATTATTAGTACTGAAAATAACATGTTGGAAGCAGCAGAAGCAGACTTGAGCCGCAAACATGGGTTGACTGGTTTGCGTATATGGTTTGTTTATGATGAGGATGAAACTGCTTGTGCCCATGATGAAGTAGTGTTGGAAGCTCGTTATCCGCCTTCTAACATAAAAAGACTTGGTATTCATAATTAAGGTCAGAAACTACCAAGTTGGGCAAGGATGAACTATCTGTGTAATATCCTCCCAAAATTGGTAAATATTTCACTTTGGAATTGTAAAAGTTGCCGGAATTGTGAGGATGTTTGTACCGCATCCCTTCTATTATTTGTCTATTAGATAAAATGTTATAGAAACAAAAATGTAATATAATCCGGGAAACAATTTTATACTGCGACTACAGATTGATTGAGTTGTATCTTCCTCATGATCAAGTGTAAAAAGAAATGTAAGAAGGCGTAGGCATAAATTACGGAATACAAACTATGTATGGTTAATATATAGTTGAATTTAAGACAATGGAAAAACAAAATATTCAACTTGCTTCATCAATTGCTTTAATTCAATCGAAATATTGATTTGGAATGACAGTTAGTACATTTATATCTACACAGCATGAAAAGAAATGTATGTAATTGTAATCCAAATAATTTCTACCACCCACTATTCTGAGTAATCTATCTAGCAGCATTTACCAAAACTACGGCCACTCCATATCAGGATTTCTGAATGGTATGAACAATTAATTGCATGTCAGAAGACAACTGCTGTAAATTTGTACATGTCAAAAAAAAAAAAAAAAAAAAAAAAAAAAAAAAAAAA
>PYUH01000036.1:5530599-5589634 GCA_016808085.1 Suaeda aralocaspica
TAAAAGTCAAAAAAAAAAAAAAAAAAAAAAAAAGCCACAAGCACAAAAATATGCTGCTACATGTTCTGAGGGCCAAAACTGGTGATCAAATCATCATTTTCCGGCTGGTAGATAATCTTCTCAAAAATGGACATGGTTTTGTCATGTTGGGTCATCGCTTCCAATATATGATCCTTCAAAACCACCTTTGATTCTCCGCTCTTTTTCTTCAAATTTTCTCCTTCGAGAGAAGGAGAAGAAGAAGAAGAGGAAAACAATAGCTCTCCAAAACGCTCCTTTGCTGCCTGCCTACGATACTTTTTTTCTTCCATAGTCCCTGATGTGATGAGGTGGTAAACAAACACGTCCCTTTTCTGCTCCAGCCTATAAGCACGGCTTATGGCTTGTCTTTCCACAGAGGGATTCCACACAACATCAAGTAAGACGACCCTAGAAGCACCAACTAGGCTGATCCCTTCACAACATGCCTTAGTCGAGGCTAGAAGGACCCTAGCCTCACTAAGAGGATCGTTAAAAAGCCTTATCAATGATTGTCTCTCCTTCATGTCTTGATTTCCGTAAATGTAAAGCAATTCCTTCTCTTTAGTCCATTGGAAAAGAGATAAAAGCAAATCCCCTATAAAGTTTAAGGGAGGTAGATACTGGCTAAACACTAACACTCGCTCTCCTTTACAAAGCTTAATGAGCTCTACAAGGAACCGCATTTTTACTCCTGCATCCAGATCATTTCTATACGTTTCCAGCAAAGCTTCATGTTCTTTGTTAATAAAATCAGTTTTCTTGTTCCAAATAATTGAAGGGTGGACGGATATAACAGATATCAAGTTGTCATATTTCATGAATTTTTTTATTGGTTCCGCTAGAGCAAAAAATAATTTCTGCAGATCAGAAGGCTTTAGCACAATAAACGAGTGAAACAACCCTGGAAGAGTCTCTCTTAAGATCTCTCCCTTGTGAACATGCACAAATGGTTCAAAGTGCTTCCTAATCACCTCTATTTTCCTCTTACTATCAGTTAATGCAGCACTAAAATGAGCACCAAACTCTTCTCGGATCAATGCTATAGTGTTATGGAGTTCCTCGAAATTGTTTTGGAATGGTGTTCCTGTTAGCATCACTCGCCTTTTTGTTGATACTTTCGACAACACTTTAAAAATGGAACTATTCTCATTTCTCGGTGTGTGCCCTTCATCTAACACTAATATGTCAGGCTTCTCGAGTAAATCTTGCCTGATCTTATCTAAAAGCTTCCGATTCATCTCATTTACATCCTTTTGCCTAACCTTGATACCTTTGTTCTTATTCTTGTGCGCTAATCTCTGAAATAGTCCGTAGCTAACAGCCAAAACACCCTTCCCCCTTTTCCAAGTCTCAAGCTTGATCATCCTTATTATATTCTCATCCTTAACAGTTCTAATCCGCTGAGTAAAAGCTTTGAGCGGCTGACAATCTTCATTACCCGATAATTCTTTCTCATTCAAGTTATAAAAGGGAATGTTAACATTCCATCGAACAAATTGCTCTTCCCATGTACGAAGCATGCTGTAAGGAGCAAGAATAAGAGGCTTCGAATTGGGGTATTTCTTCATGAAGGACTGCAGAAAAACAATTGCAAGCCGGGTTTTTCCTGTTCCTGGTGCATGACATATGATGCACCCGCCACTAACAGAATCTGTGAGCCTACAACCAAGCTCATCGATTCTAATCCCACCAGCAATGTTTTTCCAGATGAACTCAAAAGCATCTCGCTGATGAGGAAATAAAGTCTTTTTAGTCCCTGGAATAAGTTCCCACACTGTACCCTGAGTAGCCTCCAAAACATTAGGATCATCTTGGCTATTATAGCAAATATCAGTAAACTGAAACCTGTCTGAAACATTATTGGTATAGTCGTAAGGAAATTGGCCATAGTATCTGTTGCCTCCCGGCTTTCCAAATGGATTCTCGCTCTACACAAGTTATAAATTATATTCAAGTCATATAAGGTAGAAAAGATGCAAAACAAAATGCAAAATAATTTAAGTGATTATATTATGCATACAGTTGAATACTGCTGATAGAGTCATTCACTTGAAAATCAATTCTAGCTTAACAAGGCATTAATTATCAGAAGCTTCATATTATTCTATATCTATCAAACGAGCATAATGCTGTATTTTTATTTAATTTTCCAACTAGACTATATTTTTTAGCATAAAGTGATGCTATATGGTTTAGAAGAATTATCAATCATACATGCTCATCACACTATTACTGTACAATTGGTTCCTTAATTCAAGTTCTTCGTTTCCATGGCTCATACCATCAAATGTTATAGTGATCATTAAACAAAAAAGCAGACGGGAATTGTTTACTTATTATTGTCCAAGAATTGGATAATGAAACTGAAAGAAAGTCATCCAAATGGCAGCAATGACCTCTAGATTACAGAAATAAGAAGAATGATATTGTGACTTACAAAGTCAGGCATGACATATCTTATCTCGAGCTTCACAAGAGAGCAGAACTTGCACCTGATCCCTATCTCGTCATCCTGAATCCAGTAGTGCTTTCCTTCACGACAAAGCTTTTCGTTCATAATCGCACTACCACAAGGAACAACATTTTCGTCTTCATTGTCATCCTACAAGTCACCACAACCTAGCTAGTTGTTCAAGGGATAAAGTTGTATAATAACAAAATAAAAATTCTACAGGAACCTTTGTTTTTTTGCTTATTGAAACATAATACCAGAAAAAGAAACTATAGATGATGTCAATTTAATACTTCTATATATAGCACACTTAATTGAGGAAAAAAAAAAATGATAATTCTTTACTATGATAGTTAACTTAGCAGCACTACACTAAAGACTTTCATGCTTACTTATAAGCTAACAGCTCGATCCTTCAATACCGTGTCTATTCCATAGAGACATACCATTATGCTTTTATTTGATCGTTTATAATACGAGTGCAACATTAACTTCCACTGTAAAACAATAACTCTACTCACCCTCATAGCAATTTGTGCATTATGATCTTAGACATTAAACGACGACAATCAATAAAGAATGAAGTGAGTAACAAGTAATAGCAGCAACTAGACAAGACATGCATAGTAGAGATCAAGACATACCTCACAAAAAGTGTGTGAGTTGCCAATATTACAAACTCCAAGAGCAAAGTCCATCTCTTTGAAAAGGCATTCTAATTCTTGCTCCTCTTCTGAAATTTTCGGCTGCACATTGTCAACTCCAAACTGGAATTTCAGAGGAAGAAACGCCTCACTAGCCGAAGGTACACTAGCCTCATTATTATTATTACTATTACTATCCAAAATGGCATTCAACAAATCATTTTGAACCTCACTAGTTTTCACCCTTTTTACCCTTTCCTTTGTCTCATCCTTCAATTCTTCATCCTTCTTCTTCGATGGCCTCCCTCGTTTTCCCTTAACCACCACTTTGGAATCCTTCTCCGGCTTAATATCATCCACCTCCTCATCATCATTAGACGATGATTCATCTAAGTCAATGGTGATAGGTGAACTAATAGTTCCATATTTGGTTTTCTCACTAAGGTACGAATTATGCTTGAAAGATGACCTTGTTCGATTTCTTACAAAAACATTTTTATTAAGATCATTATTATTTTTTGTAAGATATACAGGTAATTCCACCCCCTCAAAAACTCTCTTTCCATCATCATCATCACAACTTCTGCGCTCACCATTACTAACATCATTGACACTTTCATCGTCAACAAAAACATCAACATCATCGTCACCACTGCCACCGCCATCGGGATCCTTTTCAACTCTCTGATCACTAACCTTTTTTGATAATTCAGTTTCATTAATTAACTTACATGAATCTTCATCATCACTAATTATATAAACCTCAAAATTTTCACCATTATCTTTCTCTTTCTTCTTCATCCACTTTCTTCTTTCCTCCTTAATTTTTTCATATTTTAGAGATTTTTGAAGCCTTGTTCGTTTTCCTACAGGTTGATACTCCATTACTTATATAGTTAGATCATACAATAACCCAAAACAGGGGAAAAACAGAGTTTTTAAAATAAAAAATTAATAATCACCGATCACTGTAAATCATGAACAAAATAAAACATAAATTAGAGATGGAAAATTTAAAAAAAAAAAAAAATAGCATAACTAATGGTGAGTTGAAATTTGAAACAGCATTGAAGTTCAAAGAAATTAATGGAGAATTGAACAACGAAAAAAGACGCTAATAACTATTATGAATGAAATTGTAGAAACGTAGAGCTTTGATTTTAGGTTTTTTATTTTGATATAAAATAAAGAGAAAAGGGAGGTGAATTCTTTAGCTTCTCATATGTGTAGGGGTACATGCATATATATTTTAGGAGTGTTCAATTGGATCGGATGGAAAAGACGAATATCCTTTTTTTTTTCCGGATCGGCTAAAATGCAATTTGTATTCGATATGAACTAAATCGGATATCCGATTTGAGATAACTGCAAATTGTCGGATCGGATAATCGGATATCCGATGTTTCGAAAATATATTTATAAAGTAAAAAATAAATTTGAAAATAATACAAAACTACTAAATTCAATGCAATAATCCGATCCGAGAAGCCTAAATTTTCAAGTTTTCGGAAATTTCGAATACCCAACAATGGAAAAAGAGTGATCCGTATCTGATATGAAATATCAGAAACCAAAAGGTTATAAAAATTAACTAACTTTTTCATATCAGATTATTTTGAACACCCCTATATATACATGTGTTAGAAATATGGTAAGACTAGTAATATGAAGAAACTAGAGAATATAGGCATATAGCAAGACTAGGTAATATGAAGAGGCTAAGAAATAATAGGCATCCACTAATTATTCCATAACACCCCCCTTGGATGACCATTATCGAAGGGTGTACAGTGGCTCGTTATAATCTTACTAGGAAAACCCTTTGGGACAAAACCTAGTGAAGGAAAAACAGTACAACACTTTCACGATACACCTTATTATATAATGTTGCCTCATTAAAAACCTCACCAAGAAAACCCAATGTGGCACAAAAGCATAATTAAGGAGAAAAGAGTGCACGCAACCCTTATTTTCATCCCTGACGAATGCATAACTTGAGATCTTCTAGAATAATGAATATGATGCATTGGTGGAGCTTCACACTTATAGTAGAATAACATATCAATGATAGTTGATTTTTCCTAATTGGACTTCAATATGAGACATCTTTATTTTTGCATACTCTTGAACATAATACATAAGAAGTATGTTGTATTTACCATTACTTTATACTACCTCCGTTACAAATTATATGCAACACTTTCCAAAATGGGATGTTACAAATTATATGCAACACCTCATTTCTTTCCTCTTTTGGTAAGTTTTTGCAAATGAAATTCCAAAATTACCCTCAATTAAAACATCATAAAATTAGATTAACTTACTAACAACCCAAACTCATTAATTTACTAACTACCTAATTGTAACTAATAAATCATTATTATTCATTCATCAACCCTCATTCCATCACAACCACCACCAGTACACCACCCCTTCTATGTCAATCTTCTTCACCCAAACTAAGTTCACCACCACCAGGCCCACCACTAACTTCTCTAATTGTCTTTCCTCCAAAGCTGAAACCACCATCACCAATACCTCACGCCACCACAGCCACACCTTTTAGTAGACCAAAGATTTAATCAAAACCCACAACCACCATAACCTTGCCAAATAACTTTTGAGCTAACCACATAATCTGACCTTCGAGCAGCGATTTCGATTCTTCATCTTCATCTTCGATTCTTCGTCTTTGTCTTCAATTGAAATTAAATAACATGATCAAGAACAAGAAATTAATTAAAACTAAATTAATTACTAATAAAACTAAATTAAGAAAAAAACAACAAAACTAATTAATCTAGACTAAAAACTAAGAAATTAAAGAGAAACATGAAATTAAAAGGATTGAAAAGCATAAGGAAAGAAATTACCAAAACATAGATTGAATTGCATTGATTGAAAGCTTGAATTCATGAGCAAAGTAGTTAATCCTAAAATTATAGAGAGAAAAAGTAATTTTGGAATCCTAGAATCCTAGGTCTAAAAATATGATAAAAACTAGGTAGGTTCGTGCCCCCTTTACAATTTATATATATAGTATTTTGGGTTTTATTTTAAAATAAAAACCCACGAAGCAAAACCGCGCGGAAAAGTCAATCGGGGCGAGAAAACGAAGACCTGCGCCCGCATAGAAGAACTACCTGCGCCCGCAGCCTTCACGATTTGGGACTTCTTGGCTCTCTGATCTATGATGTGGGCGCATAGATCAAAATAGTGACTAAGGCCTGCGCCTGCATCTTGCTTGCATGCCTATATTTTGACAATCTTTCTTATTTCTTCGCTCGATTCTTCGAATCTTGTTCGTAGCTTCTCGTAACTCGGCACGCATCCCGAGGCAAGAACATTTTGACTCATTTTAGCCTCCAATGACTTCATAACTCTCTATTACGCTCCTGTAACATATAAACAAAACCGAAAACCACGTGTAATAACCGAAAAAGTATAACATAATAGCAAAAAGGCTCTAAAAGTCAACTAAAGAAGCTAAAGCCGTTCCAAAACATAACTTAACATCGAGAAACGATATTTAATCAAAACAAAGCCATAAACTTAACTATTTAGCACAAGAATCAACCGAAAATGAGGGAAAAACACAACATAAAACACGTATATCATTGGTGTAAGTGAAGTAGTGGTCCAATGTTTATCTTTTGATGTTCCTTAATTATTTATTAACTATATGTCCTTATCTTTTGTTAATCATGCTTATGAAATTTTGTCTAGGGAAATATATGCAACACAAAGTGTTGCAAATAAAAAGTAACAGAGGTAGTATTTGTTTCAAGTTACCATAGCCATTAAACGTATGTCTTATTCTTAAAGTCATATAAAGTAGCTATTGATAATCAATTATTAATCATGGCTTATGGCAGCTTGTGATATTATTAACAACATTATCCAATCTTATGTAAATTAGTAATAACATAGTCATTTCATTCATTGTTTATGATTCTAGACCATAAAAAGACATTCTTAATGCAATTAAATGTGAAAGTTCTCTAATAAACCAAAGATTCTGAATATATCTCACATACTCAATCTTCAAGTTGAGTGTTGATGATTTAGTTATCAATACTCTTCGAGAGTTTGATAACAATTTTACTATTAAAGGACTAGATATTTGAATATGTTTTATATAAATTCTCCTCGAACTTTTTATACATGCACAACATGCTATTTTATCCTTTACATCCTACATCTATTTTCACATTTACTTCTAGGACTGAGTAAGTTACCTATCAACTTATGAATCATAAATTGTCACTGACAGTTTGATATTTATATTATCCACCCAATTGACAATATCTCAACTACAGAGTATATAAAATCATTGTAAAACTATTTTCCATGACGCTATGATTAAATGGTGGAGTATTTAGACATTCCTAGGACATACAAACTATACTTATTTGAACTATTCTAAGAGTTTTTATCTCTTTATAAACGTAGGAACTTCAGGCCCATACATATAGGTATATGTTGATCACTTTACTAATCATTTTAATAATCTATCTTCATATATAGGTGTATACTACTTTATATTGAATTCAATCACAGGTCAACATACACAAGATACAATAAATATATGTGGAACTTATAGTCCAAAATTTAAAGCTCTATGAAATTCTAAGATCGTGTTAGTGCATTACTTGTATGACCCATTAACAATCATTAGTATATTATAAAATTGTCATTGCAATCTATATGTATTCATGTAAAAGACTCAAAAATCATGCTTGAACAAATAATCACATAGTTAATGAAATTAGAACGTCATGCATGTACCCCCCTAGTATGCATGGTATTAATATTGATATCGTGACCACTAAAAAAGTTAATATTAATATCATGACCACTAAAAAAAATTATATCATTTTAATCGTACATATTAGGCCACAAACTTCAATGTTTTCAAAACATGTACTCATTATATACAATAGTTGGTCCTTTTTTGTAATATTAAGCTAGGGATGGAATTTCAAGTTTTTTGCCAATTTCAACATTATTAAAACAATATAATAAATTAGGAATTCATAGATGATACGGAGTATAGGATCCCATGAAAACCCTCTTTGCATGAGAACCATGAAAACTATTAAATAACGATCATATTAGCTACATTTAAAAGTTGCAATCACTTATTAACAATGATTTATAACTAGGTATACCCTTAGTTTTCAATTTAAACAAAGTTTTGTTAATTTTTTAGGGTTTTGAAAATGTTACAATGTTTAGGTGGTCATAATTATTGCTTATAAATCAATTATACATGATAGCTTAAAACACTTGAAATAAATACCTACAGCTTCATACTGTTAAAATAGATGTCAAGTAGCATTATAAAACCTAGAAAAGTTTTTTAAAAAATTAGATAAAGAAGTTTTGATATAGTTCTCACGATTTTCATGTGAGGAGGGTTCTCATTTAAACCTCTTTCTATATATATATATAGAGTTACATGTATATATATATATATAAAAGTATATAACCTCCTGCCACAGACTATGAATAGTGCATGACCGGTGAATTTAGGAAAGCTGCGCTATCTATGAGATCAATGTGTCTTTAGCCTAACAAACTATATCTTTGGCTTTGATAATTATATCTTAACTAAATTTATCATATGTAATAATAAATTAACAACACCAAATCACAATCATATGTAATCTAATAATAACTCTCAAATTTATCAAATAGATTTGTCAAACTTTGACTTATTATTATTATTATTATTATTGTGGTATTATTATCTACTCTAGCTATAATATACAATTATGGGACAATCTAAGTGATTTGGTTTCTTCGTATATATACGAGTTATGTAGAGAATATGGAGTTTCGGTATTTTGGTTTTGTATATGTTTTTGTTTTGGCTTTTACATACCTATTGTTAAACCACATAATACAATGATATAGTTCCGGTGTTTTGGAATCATTCACGTACAACACCTTTTAGTTAGGGAACGTGATCCCGGCCTATTAAAATTTTGGATGCTCTTCGGCAACACTTAGCCTAGAGTAAATACTAAATCATGCTTAATTGTTCCAGATAGAAAAGTTATGTTGCCTACGGACTACTACAAATATAATTGAATAATTAAATTAAAACTTGTATTATCATAAAACCATCATGATTTCATCATATGCACATTTTCAAAATAATGATTAATTTACCACACAAGGGATGCATATACTAAATCAAAGAGATCATCTCTCAATGTAATTTTGTTCATTTAAAATATAATCAAAACTAATTAAAATAATAGATTTGGAGAATATGCGAATCAATCCATTCAATCTAATAACTCTGAAATAAAGAATCGTGCTAATAACGTGTTATAAAATAAAGAGAAAAGAGAGATGTGAGAGAGGTAAATTCTCTATCTTCTCATATGTTTGGGAATACCGAATACATATATACATGTGTTAGGAATATGGTAAGACTAGCAAAATGAAGAGACCAGAGAATATAGAAAGAATAGGTAATATGAAGGGGCTAAGAAATAATGGATATCCACTAATTATTTTATAACGTATTTTAATTTGTTTCTCGCGAAAACAAACTTAAACTAATTTTTTTCGCGACAACATACCTTAGTGGTGTTTTCCGGCATTGACCAAGTTTAACCGGTAGATATTTGCACTTTTACATCGCTCAATATGCATGATATTAGAGCACTAACAGTAGAGAGGAAAAAAAAGCTCACATCACGTACAAAAATGGAAGGCAAAATGTGATTTTATGTTTGATTGGTTCACGTACTCCTACTTCACAACAATCAACTCCTAATTTCTCAAATCATATTTTTCCTATTTAAAACTTTGCTGAATAACCAGATGCTTTTTAAGGAAGCATATGTAACATGTATTGTTTAATGTATGAAGTATGTTGTCGTTTAAAATGTAGGTCTATTTTTTAAGAAATTAATATGTGATTAGTATGTAAATAAAATAAATTAAACAACAATAATTAACAATTATTATTTCCTAAATAAATGCGATTTATAATTATGAAAAGGTAAGTTTAGAAATCTAAATGTAAATTGAAATAGGAAATCATAAGTAAAAAAATAGAGAAAGAAATGTGGTGGGGTGTGGTAAAAAGTAGGACAAAGAATTTGCTATGGAATTTTTTTATTTGATGTTGTGATAAAATTTGCTTAAAATTAAGAAAATAGACGAGTAAATGTAGGTTTAGAGAGAGATTGGTGAGCGGTTTTTTTTTTTTTTTTTTTGCTTGCTTGCTAGTGTAATAGTGTTAGTGCTGTTACTGGACTTTAAATCCACCACTAAAGTATACTCTTTCTGTTCCTAAATATTTAATATGTTTGGAATCTGGCACTGTTCATAAGATAAGAGAATATTTTAAATTACATTCAATATATAATATAGTCATATGAGATAGTGTTTGATTTGTTTGAATGATCGAGTACGTTATTAATATCCAATTATTATCATTTTTACATATACACAATAAAAGATATTTTATGTCAAATAAATATATTGGCATGTGTGCAAGTCAAAATGTATTAGACAAATAGGGGAGTACCAAACTACTCCCAATTAGTGGTTTATCATCCTCAAAAGAACAGATTTGCAACATCTTTATTTATGCTCGTGACAATTAATACTCCGTAGAACTTTTTTCTTTGCTTTAATCAGTTACAATTAAGATTGAATTGACCATGATATTGTAATAACAAATGCTTTCAGCGAATGACTAATAAAAAATAGTTTATATAAAGGGGAATACTTCAAACTGCCACTAAAGTGGTATCAACCAAATACATAATTATAGGATATTTAAAAACATTATATTATTTTTCAAAATATAAATTATAGAATTTTTTTTTTCACAATAATTCCATAATATGGTTGTAAAAATAGATGATAATTAGAAATAATTCTTTAAAAATATATAAAAATCATAAAAGCGTTTTTTTATTATTTATAATGATTGCAAATGGAATTAATATTATTATGTAAGCTTCATCATTAATATAATTATATATTTAACATATATAAATTTTGGTAGCCGTTTCTCAAACGTCCACCTAAGAATTTTCATTATAAAAAAGTATGGCAGACCTCTTGTGAAGATAAATTGTGATGCAGGCTTTGTTGGTGAAGGCGTAGTTGGTTTGGAAACTGTCATAAGGGATGAATATGGTGAGGTGTTGGTTGCAGGGTTGAGACAGGTTCGTGCGAAGTGGGATCCTAGTGTGGCAGAGGCTAAGGCTGCACTGCATTCTTTGGGGCTCAAATCGGCTCTCCGTGCAGGATATTATAGGGTCATCGTCGGAAGCGATTGTTTATGATAGAGTATATAAACTATTCATGGGCCTCAACCATCAGCTTAACCTTTTGGTTGAGATGGTCCTCTAATATGGTATCAGAGCCAACGTGACACAAAGGTCACGGGTTCGAATCTCATCCACCCCTCCCTTCTAAGTGGAATTATTAAGCGCAGGGTATAAGGGGGCCCATGCTGAATCCACAACTTAAGCTTTTGGTTGAGATGGTCCTCTAATAGTTTGAAATTGGTCCAACACTTGCAGATGTAGGACCTGTTCTTATTCTTTGTTTTTCTTAGTGACTAAAAATGTTATTGACCGATACATACTGTCTCTTTGTTTAGTTCTGTTTTGTAGTCTCATGTCAAAAGAATGGATAATAATGTTGCTCATATGCAAGCTAAGTTTCATCCAATACAAGCAGGGGAACTAGTTTGGTTTGACTGTGGTCTGGATGTAATTGCGGATTGCTATAGCGTTTGATGTGTGTGACAATTTTGTCAACATTTAATAATTTCCCCCATTTTTCTCTTAAAAAAAAATTCAAACTTAACCAAAAAAAAGAAAGTAATCTCTTTCTATCTATTAATGCCGAAGATAATTTAATCCATTTTTTCAAAAAAAAAAAAANATTAGTGGTTTATCATCCTCAAAAGAACAGATTTGCAACATCTTTATTTATGCTCGTGACAATTAATACTCCGTAGAACTTTTTTCTTTGCTTTAATCAGTTACAATTAAGATTGAATTGACCATGATATTGTAATAACAAATGCTTTCAGCGAATGACTAATAAAAAATAGTTTATATAAAGGGGAATACTTCAAACTGCCACTAAAGTGGTATCAACCAAATACATAATTATAGGATATTTAAAAACATTATATTATTTTTCAAAATATAAATTATAGAATTTTTTTTTTCACAATAATTCCATAATATGGTTGTAAAAATAGATGATAATTAGAAATAATTCTTTAAAAATATATAAAAATCATAAAAGCGTTTTTTTATTATTTATAATGATTGCAAATGGAATTAATATTATTATGTAAGCTTCATCATTAATATAATTATATATTTAACATATATAAATTTTGGTAGCCGTTTCTCAAACGTCCACCTAAGAATTTTCATTATAAAAAAGTATGGCAGACCTCTTGTGAAGATAAATTGTGATGCAGGCTTTGTTGGTGAAGGCGTAGTTGGTTTGGAAACTGTCATAAGGGATGAATATGGTGAGGTGTTGGTTGCAGGGTTGAGACAGGTTCGTGCGAAGTGGGATCCTAGTGTGGCAGAGGCTAAGGCTGCACTGCATTCTTTGGGGCTCAAATCGGCTCTCCGTGCAGGATATTATAGGGTCATCGTCGGAAGCGATTGTTTATGATAGAGTATATAAACTATTCATGGGCCTCAACCATCAGCTTAACCTTTTGGTTGAGATGGTCCTCTAATATGGTATCAGAGCCAACGTGACACAAAGGTCACGGGTTCGAATCTCATCCACCCCTCCCTTCTAAGTGGAATTATTAAGCGCAGGGTATAAGGGGGCCCATGCTGAATCCACAACTTAAGCTTTTGGTTGAGATGGTCCTCTAATAGTTTGAAATTGGTCCAACACTTGCAGATGTAGGACCTGTTCTTATTCTTTGTTTTTCTTAGTGACTAAAAATGTTATTGACCGATACATACTGTCTCTTTGTTTAGTTCTGTTTTGTAGTCTCATGTCAAAAGAATGGATAATAATGTTGCTCATATGCAAGCTAAGTTTCATCCAATACAAGCAGGGGAACTAGTTTGGTTTGACTGTGGTCTGGATGTAATTGCGGATTGCTATAGCGTTTGATGTGTGTGACAATTTTGTCAACATTTAATAATTTCCCCCATTTTTCTCTTAAAAAAAAATTCAAACTTAACCAAAAAAAAGAAAGTAATCTCTTTCTATCTATTAATGCCGAAGATAATTTAATCCATTTTTTCAAAAAAAAAAAAACTAACAACTTCAATAATCTTTTAAATTACTTTCAATATATAAAACATAATATAGTCAATTAGTCATATGGTCTTACTTAATGAATGAGTTATTGTTATCCAACTTTTATAATTTTTACATATACACAACAAAAGATACTCCCTTCATTTTTATTTACTTCCTCTTTTGGATTGTGGTCCATATACAAATAACAAATATTTACAACTTTATCCTCATTTTTGTCATCTTCTTACTAATTCTATTCCTACTTTACCCTTATTTTTGTCATTTTCTTCTTTAACACCCCACTTTTTCTCTCAATCATTCAACAAAGTTTTGGTCCCTATATAATTATTGTCTTGCATAAATAACCGATCCGAAAGTCAATGTAGCAAGTAAATAAAAACCGAGGGAGTATTTAAGATTAAATAAGTGCATTGACATATGTGGAAGTTAAAACGTATCAAACAAATGGGAACGAAAGGGAGTATGATATTATAGTTCAATATCTTTAATTCAATCGTAAGAATGTTTTATTTAAAACCAAAGTTTTCAATAGTAAAAATAAAAGATAACACCAAAAACAAAATATGTAACATATACTTCCCCCAATTTAGTTACTCAGTCTTTTTTAGTTGCTAAATTAGAGTTTTTAACACTATTCACTTTGGTGTTTAATAAGTAACGAAAAATATAATCATATAGGATCGATTCTTCTCGACGTATATATTCCGAAAATATAATTTTTATAATTTTTCATTATATCAAATTCGAAATATTAATTTATAAATTACATTTTGAAAGGTGTGAAAAAGCAAATGTAGCAAGTAAAAAAATTTGAGGAAATACTTTAAAATCTTGCACAATAGATCATCAAGGAAATTGCGAGTGAAGTTTGATTCTTTATTTAAGTGGAATTAAAAAATCAAATTTGTGTACTTTAGATGGGAATTCCTACCTACTTCTACATAGGTAGAGCAATTAAAAGTCCATATTTATGTACTTTTCAAAACAAAATAATAAATGTTTTTAATTAAGTCTTGAAGTATTGATTACTGCAAAACATATACGGACTATTTCATCACTACAAAAGAAGAATTAAAAACATTTGAGGAACTCAAACAAAATTAGAATTAATCCAGTGGAAATATAGGGTTACCTGAACAAGCAAGTGGCACAACGTAGTATTTCTCATGCGATAGTCAAAACAAAAGGAAAGGACCTATTCGTTGAGGAAACGAGTTAGGGCATGTACAATGACAAGTAAATTGTCAAATTAGTTTATATTGCCACGTAAGAATTCCACTATCTTCTATTTCTAGCTACTTTATATCCTAATGGTTAGCTAATTGTTAAACTAGCTTTCCATCAATATTTAATGCTTTTACCTATACTTACTTGTGGGAATTACACTAATATTTAATGCAATTGCTTAGTTTTCTTCCCAAGCAAATTAGTTTGGCCAAGCTAATTTGCTAGGTCAAGCTAATTGTCCAACTTTGTTCCAATGGTTAAGCAAGTAGCTAAGAACTTTTGGAATTTGCAAGCTAGTCCCTAACTACAACCATTGCACATGCCTTTATAGACTATAGAGTTTATTGTTGTAAAATTTGTAGTAAGATTTAATTGAGGGGATTAACTACCTCCACTACCTATACTCCACTACTGCCCAACCACAACTACCAATACCATAAAATCTAAGAAAAATATAAGATTTAATTAATGAAAATTTAATTAAAAAACATTTGACGCATAATCAAAACTTAATAGGAGTATACGGTATATTTTTTTAAAATATAAAGATACTCTGTGTAATCTAGTAAACCTCAAGGGTACCTTATAAAAATCGTATCATTTATTATTAATAGCAGTAACTCAAGTTAGTGTTGCACAAACAAATTAGAAAGATACTACAACAAACATATGAGAAAACTTACATGAACTAAGAATTATTTACTCGTACAAGTGTTGCTATAACAAGTGACTGGATAACCGGCCACGCACAAAATTGGCTCAATTTTACTTCCAGGGAATTTGGGAAAATTTTCCCCACCAAGTTATCTAAATTATGTTCAAAAACTGAACTTACTTCAAAACTCGATGCAGTAACAAACAATTATAATTGAAAGATATCCACAAGTCCAAAATTTCAAAACATTTCAAAATCACTGGATTTATTAATTTATGGAGTAAATGCAATACAATATTTAGTATACCATCGTTCTCATCATAATTTCATCAAACAATCTATAGTCAAGTATCCTAATAACATTTGAGTAAGGTGTAAAAAACCGCCATAAACAAGAATCGAATAATTTGTTTAAAAAAATAAATAAATTATATCAAACCTATGTCGGCAGTTTCACTGGTAAGGTGCACCGGAGGTGAAGTGCTTGAAGCTCCCAACAATGTCTATGTTTCCCAAAGGGAATATAAGAATAACAGATAAAATTGCTGCAACTAACCACCATACCCACTGCGGAACCCTTCTCTTCCCCTTATTGCGAAGGGGAGCAGGGGGAGCAGAAAGTGATTTAGTTGTCTTTACCTGCTTTGTATACAATGCAGGCTTATGTGACCTCTTCGTCACTGTCACAGGTTTTTCTGAAACTTCAGGTTCCCTGATGGTCTCAGATGGAGAGGATTCTGGCAGCTGAGCAGGCTTGGTTTCAGTTATCTCTGATACGACACCTTTCTTCTTTTCTTTCTTCTTTGCTCTCTTCTCTCTCTCCTGCATAGCAATCCAATCAAAAAACAAATATTAATTCACAGGATACTTTAATTGTAGATGAAATCTGATTCAGAAAGAGTGAGGAAGTACTCAGCGTACATTCGACTCAACTTGTTTCGACTAACATGAACATCACTGAATCTATCTGAATTTAATCACAAGTCCGAAAGCCCATCTGAACTTAACTGAATCTAACTAATTTATTTTTCATGAAACAAGTATCATGGTAAACACCACATAATCCTACTCAAAAGTCCTAACCCTATTTCTCAAAATAAAGCAAATTGGTGAATATTTACCTTTTCCTTTTCTTCAGCTGCCTTTTGGGCTCTAAATTCTGCCCTTGCTTGAGCTTTCTCCGCCATTTTTTTCTTCCTTTCCAGTGCTTCCTGAGCTTTGGCTTTCTCCTCCTCTCTACGCCTCTCCTTCAATCGGGCAGCCTCCTCTATTCTCCTCTTTTCCTCTTCTTTTCTAGCCAGCTCTTCTTCCTCTATTGTCAACTTGGGCACTTCTTTTTCTTCTACCTTTTCCTCTATCTCAATTCTGCCAGAAGGTTCAGCTAAGCTGTCCATAGAGGTAGTTTCACCCATATTTTGGCCAAGGGAAATCTTATTCTTCTCTGTAACTTTCTTTAATGGTTCCTCTTGTGGTTTTTTGGCTATTGATGGAAAATCTCGTTCCGAAGTCTGAGCTGTAGCAACTGAATTGACATTGGCAACAGCAGTTGTTCTATTATCAGAAACGTTTCTTAATACTGGTTGCTCTTCATCGGGACCAAGGGATCGGCCATCCAGTGTTCTAAATCTCCTCAACATGCTCCTCTGGTTGCATCTAATGTATTCCTTTCGGAACTCATCATTATTATTCCACAGTTCCATGATTTTCTCCACCTGAATTATAAAAAAAAAAGGGAGGGGAGCAATTGGCATGTCAGCAACACATGAGAATAAGAAAATAATTGGTAAAAGATAGATAATTAGATATAACTTATGCAATCATATCTCAGCTCACCTGATTTACACAATGCTGTTCAAGACTGTCCTTTTTACCAGCCCCAGCTAAATCGTTAGCTGCTTTTGCAGCATCCTTGTAATTGTAGAAAAGTTTATTCTGCCACAAGATAACAACTACAGCCTCAATAACACTTTCGCAAACAAAACCAAAGAAAAAGATAGAAATAAAAAGAAGAAAAACAAAAATACAAAAACTCTAGGATATCATTTCACCAGAAAATCCTATATTGAGAATAAGTACATAAATAGTGAATATGAAAACGATATGCCAATAAACTATCAGCACATAAGCCTCAAATAATAACTCCACTTTCCTCAGGCTAAAGGCCTTAACACAATATTAGTTAATCAAAGAGGTGCTCTATACAAGCATCCAGCAGAGAGGCCAACAAGGCAAGTAGGCAACAGCCAGCATGACAAACCATCTTTCCCTGCACCTCGCATTGGGTGCCAAAGGAGAAACAATTTGCTACCCTCCCATCGTAAATCCAAAGCAGGCAACTAAATTACGTTCAGGAAAGCTAGATCCTTGTCATGGTTGACTGATTAAGTTTCAAATGTTAACAACACTAGCAATCTTAACAACAATGTAGCTATTTATTTCAAATTCAAAGAAGAAAATTGAAATAAAATCAGGAAAGCTTAATCCTTTGTGATGGATAGACTGATTAAGTATTCACATGTTCACAACTCACTAAGAATTGCCACACTGGTAGTGAAATCAACAGCAATATCCCTAACAAGTGTTGGCTGGTTAGTTTTAGGGTCACCTACTTGCATGCATTTTTAACATTCTTCAAAAGGCCTTCTATATAGTTTCTTACTTTTTTAATTACAAAAAAATTAAATAAGGGAAACAAACCTTTTCATATGCCTGCTTCTTTAGGGTCAATAATTGTGAGTATGCATCTTGTCGAACGGAATCAGCAGAATTAAACTTATGTTTTGAATCCGTTAGCAAGTTACTTTCTTCATCATATTTCTTCTTAGCAGATTTGAAACTTTCTTCTGCCTTGGCATGGCTGTCTCGAAGAGCATCCAATTCTTTTCTCAAGACCTGTATTCCAGTGTAAAACCAAATCAGGCAAGTGAATAAATTACATAAGGAAGATTGTACTCCATAATTAACTATTGGAAAATCGCATTACCTTCAACTGTTCCTCTGTTTCAACTCTCTGAACCAAAGCTTGCTGTAACTCTTGCTGCCTCTGAGTGTTAGCAGCAAGTTGATCACGCTGACTTTTCAATTGCTTTATTTCACGTATCATTTTTTTCTCTACAGCCAGAGGATGGGTTTCATGTTCTAAACAACGATTCATTTCAAGTATCTGTTTCCAAACAAAGGAACAATAACTTGTCAAAACAAATCAAAGAAACCCATAATAGCAAACACATTTAGAAATCTCAATTAAAGCAATGCATACCCGCTTATCAACATCTTCTACTGTAAGAGCATTCTTTGCAAAGTTTATCAATGACTGGGCAGAGTCTATTTCCCGCCTTTTGGCAATCAGTAACCTATGAGCAGTTCTCTCTTCAGATTTGGCGGCTTCAAAATTATCTTTAATTGCCCAGAAATTGGCCTGCTCATACAAACAAATTGTTAATAGGTAAGAAGAAGGCTAGGGAAAAAAGGTCAATGAGATCAAGCAGGTCGCATCATGTTTCACCTTTCTATTCTGATACTCGGTCCGAACATCATCCCTAATTTGTGTCTTCTTCTGAACTTCTTCCTCACTTAGTTTGATCTGCTCACTAAGCGTTACATCGTCAAATCTTGGGATCCTGATCAAGTAATAAAATGGCCTTCTAACCAAGTCAGGATTGACATTTTGCCCATCAGAAGAGTCTGGTCTATAGCCTTCCAGAATTGATCCTGAAACCTCTTTTGTACAAATCTTCTCTGAACTCACAACTCCAGAACAAGTTTTATCATTGTGCAAATCAGTAGAATGAACACCATTTGCATCAGAACTCTGCAAAGTGGCACCATTTGCAGTGTCATCAATCTTCTCAGAATTTCCAACAAGATCTGACTGGCAAGTAGGAAATTCTGTTGATCTATTCAAAGCGTTAGGCTGGACATAAATATTATCAATGTGTGAGAAAGGTGCTACACACTCAAATGAACCGAAGCTGATCTTGGGTTCCGGAATGTCCTCAAAACCTCGATTTGCTTTGCTTGCAGCATCAACATCACCATTCACAGGATTCACTTCCAAATTAGTACCATTTATAGAATGCTGTAGAGCATTGTTGCTGGCCTTCACAACAGATTGAGAACAAGAATCATCGGCAGAGGAGTTGACCCTGTTATCATCAGTACAAGATTCTTCCTCGACAGTCACTCCTTTTCTTATGTCTGAGTCACAGGGCACAGATATGTCCACCTCATTACCAACAGGTACAGGCAAATCAACATCTTCAGATCTTAAACTTCCAGATTCATGAGTAAATTCAGAAACATGAACGCCATTCTCTGACAGACCATCTCCAAGAGGACATGCATCCAGATCTTGGCCTTCCACATCAACAACTTCCTCATTGGCAACCTCCCGCTCTGAAAGATCAGTTGGTTCTTCAACAGTAATGGCCTTTTCAGAGGTAAGGTCTTCTGAATAAGCTTCCTGGTCAATCACATTGACTAAACCAGTCTGTTCTGCCACTTGCTCTTGATGAGAAACCTCTTGAACTGACGGTTCCAGGCTTCCGCCCGACTGAGACGGCAACTCTGCTTTTCCATCTTCATCAGTACTATCCAGTTCCTGAACAACTACAGACTTGTCAGATTTATCAGATCCCACATCCTCTGTTGAAATTTCAGGAGTGCCATTGACTTCTGCCATTGATTCTACAGTGGCTTCATCAGATTGATCAGTGTTTTCTTGTACTGGCCTATCCACCTCTGAGATTGTCAAGTCTAACTTACTCGGATTTTCTGCGCTTGAAATTTCAGGAGTCCCATTGACTTCTGCCGTTGATTCTACAATGGCTTCATCAGATTGATCAGTGTTTTCTTGTACTAGCCTATCCAACTTTGAGGTTGTCAAATCTACATTACTTTGACTTTCTGCCGTTGAAATTTCAGGAGTCCCATTGACATCTGGCGTTGATTCTACAGTGGCTTCATCAGACTGATCAGTCTTTTGTAGTAGTGGTCTATCCACCTCTGAGGTTGTCAAGTCTAAATTACTTGGATTTTCTGCTCCTTCTGACTCAGGAACAGCTTGCAGCTCCTGACATACTTCTGACTCTGTGGTGAATTCTGAAGCAATTTGATCCTTAAATTCACTTTCTGCTCTCTGCTGCAGCTCAGAAACTGAATCTTCGGTAACGACAGACTTAGAGTGCTGGTTTCCACACACACCCAGAGTGCCTGAATCAATTTGTTCCCCAACCTCAGCTATTACTTCAGCTGGACCAGATTCCCTAGTGTCATCAGGTAGTACTACTTGCTGCTGAGACTGCTTCTCAGACACTGCATCGTCCGGCACTAATTCCTCAACCTCATTGTCATTGGCATTCAATTTACTGTCCCTTGGCTGTGTTTCTAAAATCCCTTTCTCTTGAGATTCATCTTTCACATCTTCCTTGGGAGGTTTTGATTCGATTACGCTACTATCTACCGGCTCTGAACTGGTGACCAGAGCCTCACTTACAAGAGGATCAACATTAGCCTTGGCTATAAGGGGATCAACCTTATCCTCAACCACTTCAGGTTCCACTACCCCATTCACCGTTTTCTCAAGCTCCTTGTCCTGATTGTCATGTTCCTCAGATCGCTTAAGGTGCAGTTGATCCTCAATTTCAGCATGAGGTACCAGAGGCTCTGCCTCAACAACTGCAGTTCCATTTTCCACCACGTCAACACCACTATCTACACCTTTCAGCTTCCTTTCTTTTTCACTTTCGTCATCATCTAATGAAGGATCACCAATGCAATCAACCGATGCATCGCTTTCCTCTCTTTTCTCAACACCCAATTCCTCATCCTTAATCTTATAATCACCACCATTCACCTCCACAATTTCCGAATTCCTAACCTTACCATCATGGCAATCAACATTACCACCATCACTACTCCCAATCACCACTTCTCCATCCTCTACTACACGCTCACTGTCCAACTCAATCTCCGCTTTACCACCACTCTCCTCCTCCACAATGACTCCATTCTCCGGCTTCAACCCCCTGCCATTAACCTTAACCACATTGTCCAATTTACCATTGCATCCATTACAACCTTTCAACTGATCACCGCCATTACCTACATTCAAACCACCTCCCTCGAAATCAGACACATTCAATTCCTCATTTCCCTCGGCTTCTACATGATCGTCCGACGCCACATCACTCCCATTGATAAAGACATAATCATCCTTGCCATCTCCATTGCACTCACCACCACCGACACTACTAGTCGGAGGTCGATCCTCACATGAGCTCACCATATCTAACCCACACTTATCTCCCTCAACGTTAACCGCAGTTTCCACCGTCATAACAACCACCTCAAAATCACACAAAAACAAAATTATCTCCTACAAAAATCAAATTCACAAAAAAAAAAAAAAGATCAGATCAAATAATAGATCATCAAAATTAAATTAAATTCAAAAACAACACAAACTTCAATCACAGATCCTCAAACAAAGATCACACAAAAATCAACAACAACAACAACAAAATCATAATCAAAATTTTCATTCGATTAACCGAAACTACAATGTGAACTGAATTAACTCAAAAAAATAAACAAAAAAATTTAAAAAAAAAAAAACTCACAGAAAAAAAAGCCGAAATCCGGAAATTAATTCGGAGAATTAGCTTAAGATCAGCAAAGGAAGTGCAGCATTATTGAGTAAATTTAGAAAGAGGTTGAATTAGGGTTTGGATCAAAGAGAAATTGAAATTGAAGTTTTTAGAGAGAGAAAAGTTTTTTTGTAGAGAGAGAAAGTTTTATAGCGCGGTGATGAGAGAGAAAGAAAGAAGAGTTTGAGAGGAGACGAAATAAGGGAGAAGAAGTGGGAAAGTAGACGTCGGTTTTGTATTTTGACTATTTAACGCTGTTATTAATATAGTTTTATTTTATAAAAAAATAAAAGAGGAAATATTTTTAAAAGGAAAAAAAAATTATATGGTGCTTTTAATGTGAAAAGGTAATTGTATAAATGCTGTAATTTACTGAGTATTATTACACATTATCATAGAATTTACCTAGTAGGGGTTTACTATTGGATAGAATTCAGTAATAAATATGATTTAATCTGTATTTTCTTTTTTGGATAGGATTTTTTTGAGTTTGGATTGTGTTTGATATAGAATATGTATCAAATATTCTTCGAGTAAGAATATGTTTAGGATAAAATCTCTTATTACGGAGGTAGTATGAAGTATATCGATGTGTTTTTGGTAAAGTAAGTCTGCGTTATCATATGTTAGGGTATGTAATATTCGATTAGAATACAATTCAATTGAGAATTTTGACATTATATAATAATGTTTTCTTAATTTAAATTTCAACTTATAAATACTCGTGTATAGTGCATGAAAGCTACTTAAAACAAAGATGAGATTAATCACAATCATTTGGATAAGATTTTTTTTAATTACAGAGTATATAGAAAGTATATAAATAAGCAAGTCATGCATCAATCGTATGAGGTATGATGGTTAAAGACTTAAAGTGCAAAATTTGCAACTTTTTAAAAGTTATGATTTTAAATGAAAGTTGTAGTCTAACTATTTTGATGTTATTGCCTGATGATCAATAATTTAATTACTCCGTAAAATATACAAGTATGATTTATATACATGTATACTCTCCTTATTATACATAGGCCATTATAATGAATTTGATAAAATTTTATTTGATATTGCTCTAGCAATGAAAACCAAAAAATGCATGAACATAGTAAATTAGTCATTTAAATAATTACAATTACGGAGTAGTCGTCAAAAAATAAAATTCAAGTATTTCTATTGAAAATAAAAGCGCAAACTAACTACACATAAACTGAAAAAGGTGGAAAAAAATGCCGGTGCTTCTTGTCTTTTATTACAACGTTATCACTTATCACTCCTCAAATTCAGACATTAGAAGCAAGAGTTATGTTGTAACATAATTTTTAAAAATATGTAAAAGTACTCGGTATATGTGGACTTTATTGATAAAAATAAAGAAATGAGAACATAAGAGAGTGACTCATCTCTTTTATGGGCCATGGAAAAAAATGTGAAAAATGAAAATATATTACAGAGTTGGGAGTAATTTAGGACTTTTTTTGTTACAAATAAAAGTTGCTGACGCTTTCATGTCTCATACTCCTATACATATCCAATTGTTAAAAAAATAAAAAAATTTATTTATTTTTTCTTTGATAGGAAAACAAAATTTTAAATTGAAGTTATCTACATTACTGATTTTGTTAACTTGATTTGCTCTATTTAAACTATTACTCGTAGTTTTTATTTCAACAAAAATAAGTTTAGATAAGATTTAAACAATAAATTTCTAATAAAAATTGACTTTCAGAATTTTCTACCAAGTAGGCGAGTATCATCTACATAGAAGATAGAGGAATGTCAAATGAGGCAATGCTTGTATCAATCAACTTCCCTCTCGATACTAACCCTCACAAAGTCACAAACCATTTAACCTCCTAGAAGGTCGATCATTAGGGCCCCACTAATGTTCTAGATTTGACAAGCAATGTTGACTTGAAAAGGTCAAACCACTCATCAAATCTATCTCCTTCATAAACAAATACAACTACTTTTTTTTTTTTTTTTAGAAAAAACAAATACAATTACTTAGAGTTAAACCTAAACTAGCTATTACCAATGTATTTATTTTAAAAAATAAAAATTAAAAAAAATATAAAAATAATTTTTTTTCATGATCATGAATAATTGAATAAATTGTAATGAATAGTAGGAGGCAAATTCAATGTTCTCTAGCCGCTGTAGGTGAAGCTTCAAAGTTGTTGCTTGTTAGGTAACCTTCTCTATTTTTTTTTCTTCTTCTTTTTTTTTTCAGTAGAGCACTTAATTCTTTCCACACTAAAATGAATCGATTGATTGAGTGCTATAATTGAAAATTGACTATGACAATGTTACAATGTATTTAAATATGACACCCATTGATATATTATTTCGGACTTGTATGAAAGTTAAAGATTTGAGAGAATAAGAGAGTTTTATATTAAGGAGAAAGAGAGGTTTGACCATGTCAATAAGTTAATGAGAGTGTTTGGTAGTTAGTGGTTTGGAAGAGGGATTTGAGGTAAAAAAAAAAAAACAATTTATACACTCAGCTAATCAAGTAAACTAATACAAATAACAAATCAAAACAAATAAATCAATCGGATAATTTTTAACAGCTAACTTCCAAATAATATTACTCGTAGTCTTAATAATATTTATACGAAATACTATACCTTAACCCTATGTGCAAAATGATCTGACGTCATACAAAACAATGGACTAATAAAAATAAGAAATAAAGTTTTACCAATACAATCACCTTTTAACCAATAACCACTAGAGGCCATGGATTAATCACAAACTTAAATCAAACTATCCCTACTAATGACTAACTTACTATTGGTTGGTGGCCCAATTATGCCTAGGATTCTAGCATATTAACAGTAATTAATTACAAAGTAGAATATATATATTAATGTTAATTAAAGAAAAAGGAATTGAGAAAATGCCACATGAATACATGATGAAGCAATTTTAGATAGAAAGAATATTAAAGTGGGAATTGGAAAAATCGACGTGAAAGCAACTCATAGTAGATGATGAATGATGGAAGAGTTAAAAGATTCGACGCAAGTAATTTTACCATATTAAGGTTGTTGCTTTGTCGTTTTGGTATTGTCAATTGTAGACTTGTAGATAAAATGAAAAATGAAAAATGAAAAATGAAAAATGAAAAATGAAAAATGGAAAATGAAATGTAATGAGTAACATGTCATTGGATTCTGCGCAATTAAGTTTCAAAATATTAGAATATTCCTATTGCTGTAGCACTTTCCCAAATTAGTTCTTATCTCACTTAAAATTTCTGTAATTCCCTTGCTAATTCATTCCTACTCTTGTTGTATTCTATATTAGGGCAAGATTAGTCCGGTCTTTTTGTAAAACTTAGTTTATGTGTCATATTATTTTTCACTATAACATAATATCTTTAATTTCTATCTTTTTAGGATTCTCTAAGACTCGACTATATTTGCTACTTTATCATTAACACTCATTTAAGACTTTTGAAAATAAAACAAAAATGAATTAATATTAATAGAGTACTCCATCTATTCATATATGATTGATACGTTTTGTAATCTTAACATTGTTCATGAATTAGGAGAATCTTTAATATTACTCTCAATATATAAAGCATAATATAGTCATATGGGGTCTTGTTTGATTCGTCTCAATGAGTACGTTATTAATATTATCCAATTATTATAAATTTAACATATACACAACAAAAATTTAAGGTCAAACAAATATATTGGTATATCTGCAAGTCAAAATGTATCAAACAAACGAGAACGTAGGGAGTATATTGTAGAGATATTTCATGTTTAAGTTGTTGTAATGTCTTCATATATCGAAGATTATAAGCACAACTAACTTAATGTACCTGAGAGAATAAGTTGTATCAGAGTAATTAGATTGAAAATACTCTCCATGGTCTTATAATCTTCGTTTTCGACTTTTGGAGGGTCTTCGAGGGATATATATTATTCTCTCCCCAAATTTAACTTACTTGCTTCTGATAATCTTGGGGTGACCCATGATTAATTTTTAGCCTCTACAAACTCGACATGTTTTCTCTATAGAGAATTACCAAAAAAGGGTATACTTATCTTTTTCATCATTTCGATACCTTCTTATAAGCTTTTGAACCCTGAAAAAAATATCCACCAGGTCTCTTTTGACCTTAGGAACAACATGTAAAATTTTCAGCAATCTTTTTTCGGAATCTCAAAACCTCCGAAAACTGTGGGTTATGGCCTTTGTTTTCGGATACCGGAGGGCTATCCTGGACTTCGTCTTGTTATCTCTATGTATTTCTCCCACATTTTTTTGGTGACCCCAAGATGCCTCAAACTCGATTTTGATCGATAAAATTTGTTATCCTCCCTTTATAGAACATTTTTTTTTAACAAGATTAAGCACATTAGTATTTATTCTATTCCAAGACCCATCGTATGACCTTTTTTACTCTAAAAAGCTGCTCGAGGGCTTACCCTCTTTTGATCATAAGGGCACATTATAAAACTGATAATTTCTTTCGGACCCCGGAATCCCCGAAAAGTATGAATAGTCTTTATTTTAGGCTTCTAGATGGACTTTCGAGCTCCGTCTTGTTTTTATACTGATTTTTTTCTTCATTGAGTAGGTGACATCAAATCAGGAAGCTCCATACTCATTTTTAGCCTCAAAAGTTGTTACCTTCCACTTTAGAGAATTTCCGAAGTACATACTCAAACAGATAAATAATGCAAAAATCTTATTACCAAACCAAAGTATTGAGCCCAACCCCAAAAACACTTACAATAAAAACTCTTAATTAACATGTACTTTCTCTTTGTCGACAACTATTGTTTGTTGAGAATCTCGTGTCTCTCTTTTTAAGTTTCCGAGGTCCCGGATAAAAATATGGCAAAAACACTCCGGGGTGCCCGTATTGTTAAAATATGAACCCAGACCAAGCGATTTGGAGTGAAAATGCCTTAAGAGGAATGACAATGGGCTGTTAAAGGTTCTCCGAAAATAGCCTTTTCACTACAAAGAAAATGTCTTTTAGCGATCGTTTAAATCGGTCGCTAAATCATGAAATCAGTCGCTAAAATGGATTTAGCGACCACGGCGAATAAGTTTTCATCCATAGCTAAAACGTTGGTCGCAAAGAATTTTTTGCAATTGAAATTTGATGGTCACAAAGTAGCGACCGATTTGCGACTACCTTGCGTCCGCTTTTTAGTAGGGTAGGAGACCAAAAGAGACTACGATTTAGCGACCGACTTTGCGTTCTAGCGATGATTTTGGGTCTATTGTGCGACTATGCCGCGACTACATACTCAAAAATCAATCATTGATTTTGCAACCGTGGTCTCAATCAAACACAAAAACAAATTTTATGACCAACCTAAAAGTGGTCGCTAAATGACCGATTTCTTGTAGCGTCTTTTCCCTTGTTCAAAAATCCTTAAAAGAGGGAAGATAGCAGGATTTTAGGGGGCCGAAACTGATCTTGGGGAGTTATGTGGTGGTCCACAACATGCAGTAATAAAACAAGACGAAAACAGGACATGTATTGGCAAACCCCCTTGAGAGGCCTCAATCAAAGCCTATTATCCACTGATTCTTGAGTTTCTGGGGTTCCAGAAACAAAAAGTTGGCAAAATCTCTTCGGGGTGCCTTTATTGTTAAAATATGAACCCAGTCCAAACAATTTAGGGTGAAAAGGCCAAAAGAGGGACAATAACCGGTTTTCATAGGGTATTAAAGAAAACTATTTTTCCCTTGTTAAAAAATCCTCAAAAGAGGGTTAGTAATAAGTTTTTAGGGGCCGAAACTGATCTTGGGGAGTCCAGTAGTGATCCATAGCACGAGGTAATAAATTAGGGAGAAAATAGGACAGGACTCGGGAAGTCCCCTCGAGAAACCTCAATCAAAGGCTATTATCCAATGTTGTTTGAGTTTTCGGGTCTTGTAAAAAAGTTGGAAAAAAAAACTCCAGGGTGCCCTTGTTATTAATATATGAACCCACACTAAGAGATTTGTGATGAAAAAGCTTTAAGAGAAACAATAACGGGTTTTTATAGGGTCTCGAAAATAGTTGTTTCTCCCTTCTTTAAAAATCTTCAAAAGAGTGATGATAACATGTTTTTAGGGGGGCGAAGCCGATCGTGGGGAGTCATGTGGTGGTCTATAGCATGTGATAAAACACACAGAGCAAAAATAGGCAGGTTTCGAGAAGGCCCCTCGGGAGGTCTCAATCAAAAACTATTATCCACTGTTTTTTAAGTTTCCAGGGTCCTTGAGAAAAAGTTGGCAAAAACCTTCCGGGGTGTCCGTATTGTTAAAATATAAACATAGAACAAGTGATTTGGGGTGATTAAACCTCAAGAGGGAAGGTAGCAGATTTTTTTAGGGTCTCGGAAATAGTTGTTTTTTCCTTGTTCGAAATTCTCAAAAGAGGGATGATAACAACTTTTTAGTGCCTGAAACTGATCATGGGAAGTTTGATGGTGGTCTATAGCACGCGGTAAAATAACATGGCGAAAATAGGACGGGTCTCGGGAAGGCCCCTCGAGAAGGCTTAATCAAAGGCTATTATCCATTGTTTTTTGAGTTTCCGGGGTCCCGGAAAAAGTTCCCAAAAAACTATCTGGGTACCCATATGGTTAAAATATTAACCCAAAATAGGTGATATATGGTGAAAAGGTCTAAAGAGGGACGATAACGGGTTCTTATAAGGTCCTTGAAATAGTTGTTTTTGCCTTGTTCGAAAAAGGCCGTAAGAGGGATGATAACAAGTTTTTAGGGGCTGAAACTGATCGGGGGGAATCCTGTGGTGTTCTATAGCACGCAGTGAAAAGAAAGGGCCTAAATAAGACGAGGCCTAGGAAGACCTGTTAGGATGCCCCTTGGGAGGTCTCAATCAAAAACTATTATCCACTATTTTTTGAGTTCCCAAGGTCCCAAAAAAGAAGTTGCCAAACTCTTTGAGGTGTCCAAATGATTAAAATATGAACCCAGACTAGGAAAATTAGCCCTTATTTGATATTCATGACCACTTAATGTACTTGATTTACCCAAAACTTAGCCTTTTCTAGCCCAAAATTAGGCTATTCCGACCATTTTATGCAGTTTCTTGTTCTCGTGAATAAAAACCGACTTTTTGTGTAATTGGTGTATTCTTGGCCCTAATTTTTGCTATATTGGGTCATATCTTGGTTCGAGCATGTGCCTTTAACATTTTTTCGAGTTATGCAGGTCTTGGAGTGTGTGCCTCGAATCCCAACACGCATCCCGATGAGTCTTGGACCGAGGATTGACCAAAAGAAGCCCCAAGCATTGACCAAAGAAGCTTGGAGCGACATAAGGCCTTGGAGCGACCACTGTAGGGATTTTGGAGCGAGCTAGAAAGCAATTTTTGAAAAAGGAGTCCAGAGAGTTTGGAGCGACCTCACTCTTTTTTGAGCGGCCGCTCCATCTCAGGCATGCTTGCAAGTTAATTGGGCCTAAGCTTGATTTTGGGTTGTGTTTTATGAGGGTATAAATACTCAATTTCCTCATTATAGCTAGGTTAAGTTTCATTTTTATTAGCCTCTTTTATATCTAATTTTATGTGATAAAACAAAGTAGAGAGAGAAGTTGAAGAACAATTTGTAGAAGCTCTATTTGCAATTAAAATTTGGTTTTTGGTATATAATTCTTTCCCTTATTCTTTAAGCTTCGATCCTTTTGGTATAAATGCACCCATATTTATGCTTGTTTGGTTAGTGTTTAAATTGATGGATATGTTTATTGATGTTTTAGTTCTATTTCTTTGATTGTTGATTTGATTTTTATGGATTGTGTGCAGTCTCGATTCTAGGCCTTATGTTTATTGAATTTCCCTTGAAATTTAGTTTATCTGCCTTGTTTAATTTTCTTGTAGTTTTAGCTAGTGCCTTAATTTTTTTCGTAATTCTCAGCAAAAAAATCAGACTCTTAATTAAATAATTTATTGAAGTAAACTCTTATTGCTCCTCATATTCGATCCCCCTTGCCCTATACTACTCGGGGATTTATTTGGTATTAGGCCTCAAACCTCTTTATCAGAAACCTTTATTTAAGGGATGATAACAGGTTTTTAGGGGCTAAAACCGATCGTGAGGAGTCCTTTGGTGGTCCATAGCCCGCGATAAAAAACATGGTGAAAATAGGACGGGTCTTAAGAAGGATCTTTGGGAGATATCAATCAAAGGTTATTATTTACTGTTTTTTGAGTTTTCGGGGTCCCGGAAAAGTTGGCAAAAACTCTGTGGGGTGCCCGTGTGATTAAAATATGAATTCAGACCAGACGATTTGGGGTGAAAAGACCTTAAGAGGGATGATAGCAGGTTTTTATAGGGTCTATTTTCAATTTAGATCCTTGTTCATAAACACAATTTATGTTAGCTCAGCTCGTATCTTAATTCTCAACACTAAAGTCAATACATGCGATCTAACATTAATTTACTGTTGAGGCATATATAATGTTATATTCAAGATTTTTTGTTTGTTTGTAATAGCATATAAAATTATATATATGTTTATGTGTAAGTTTTTGTTTACATTCTTTTTAAGATTGCTTATTTTCTATACGTTTCTCCATTTCCTTGTTTTTGGAAATTTGTGTTTCCTCGTTTTCAAAATGGAAACGTGGCAGAAACTTTATCCATTTCCTTGTGCTACATGGTGTTCTATTCGTTTTACGATATCAATCAAACTGCTAGCTTTAAATAGTTTTGACAATTAAGTAATAATTAAGTCAATTTAGAATAAGCTTAATATTTTGTACTTTGTATGTTGACGGGCTCTTAGAAATTAGAATCACTTCCAATAGTGCTTGGAATGTTTTGCAAAATTCAACCAATATACCTACTATTGATTGCTCTCAATTGTTTCTCTCACCTTTATTGAAGTAGAATGGTTTCCTGTTCATTAATTATTGGGCTTTCTTTCTTTCTTCATTAGCATCTTTTTTTCCAATTCATTGAATTCTCCTTTGGGAAGCGCTTTCCTCCCCCATATTCTATAAGCGTTTCGAACATGTGCCTATCAACCCAAATCTTTGAACCTTAGTCTTTCTATGGCCCCGAAAGCAATAGCTAGGCTTTTTACTTGAGTTGTTGGGAACTATGTTGATTATTTAGAGTATTGGTAGATTTATTTCTTGTAATATTAATTAAAGTTACTTAGGATAAGGTGTTGTACATTAATCAAATATTAAAAGGAGTATCAAGAAGTTGCAAAATAAAATATTTTGGATGCAAATTGGTAGTGAAGTGAAAAGGGTTGCAAGCTTGTGAAAGGTTTTTATACTTTTCCATTTAATAAGGGTTGCAAGCTTATGAAAGCTTGTGAAAAGCTTGGATGCAACTTAAAATCATTTCAATTCAATTCAGTTCTTCTTTTATTTTGCTATTCATTAATCCTTCATAAAAAACTTTTAGTTCAGCTCAGCTCGATTCAGTTCAGTTCAACTGTTTTCAGCTGAAGTAAACATGCCCTAAGAGTGAAAAGTCACTTCTCTTAGAATGTAGTTTGCTATTCACTAATTCTTGAATTGGCTGCATAACTTCTTGTTACCAAATATATGACATTATTCTTTAAAAAAAAATGACATTATTCATATGTTGAAGGGATATATAGGAATAGTAAATAATATTTTTTTTTTACAACTTCTTTATATATCCATACATGATAATAATTCATCATCAACCTAAATAATCACAATATACTTGTTTCCATCGAACTTTGTCAGTATTGAGTGCTACCATTATTATTATTTCGTTGTATTTCGAAAACAAACTCTGTGTTATTAAGCAGGGTTGGTATATTGTTTTTGGGAAAGTGTCTTACACCTCGAAGTGTTGTTTTTCTCTCACAAATTTGATCTTTGTGACCCTAACAGTGTGGCGGGGTAAAAGATTCGATCTATGGAATCCCTTTTGGATTTTGCAGGGAGTAATATCATCCTTTTGGTTTTGTGGGATGCACTAACCTAACATACCAAATTCATCAGCTTCAATATATGCATTTCAATTAAAACTAATAAATTCACTTTAGCTTAAATAAATTTTGGCATAAATTGAAGAGAACTTAGTACAATTTTGTGGGTGGGGGTAAGTTAAGGTGGTAATTGAGTGTAGGGGTGAAAGTTCGGTCTATGGTTTGGATTATTGCCCAATCCAAATCCAAATCATATATTTTCGGTCATTGAAATTTGAGACCGATCCAATCCATATTGAATTTCAGTCCAATCCAATCCAATTCACCTAAATTCGGTCTTAAGACTTTGGATCCAATCCAATCCGAATTTTAAAGACATTTTTTTTGTAGAACAATTCATGCTTAATATATTTGTAGCAATAATCTGTAGTACTATCTAATAACTCACTAAATCAAATACTACACACACTTTGAAAATTGATGATAGAGAATTTTGGGATTTTGCTAGCTTTTGGTGTTTTAGGCATAACTACTTAACAAGTAGTAGGCTTAAGACCATTAAGGACGTAAAGATTTATTACTATTTGGTCTAAAGTTCGGTGTACGATCCATCGAGGGGTCTAGTCCAAGTCCAAACCGAAAAGTGAAAAATAAAAAAAATTTATAATCCAAACCACAGCAAATTACAAAAAAGTCCGATCCAAATTTCCAAAATGGTTTGGTTTTGTTCGGTCTTCGGTTTTAATCAGAATTAGTTTCACCCCTAATTGAGTGAGATGCATTTGTGAATAATGCAAAATTTGCATCAATTTTCAATTATTGCACATTGAGGTTTGTAGATGATTCCACTACATACCTTAGTGATAATAGATGCATAATAATTAGTTATATTTGTGAACTTTTTTTTTATTTTTATTTTTTATTTTTTTTACAATGCTATCAAAACATCATTATAAAGCTTAACCAATTCAAAGACCTTTACACATGACAACAAAAAAGTGATTGTCTTTGTTGCTTGCAATCTTTTTCCACACTTAATTAGGGAATGCCATGCTATAAAAAATCATGATTTATTAAGGACCATTTTTGGTGACCACCAAACACCCAAAAATTCCACTTCTTATGTGTACTTACTAAATTAATTTAGACACACAATTTCCAAATAATAATAATAATAATAATAATAATAATAATAAAAACTAACTAATAAAATTTGATGTTGACAAGGAGAATGAACACATAGTGGGACCATTATGATCCATAACAAGCGATACACATCTAAATCTAGTAAATCAATCTCATAATTCAATCATAATAATACATGTGTAAATCAATAGTACTAAATACTTTGGTATATGACAAGAAATTGCTTAAAATTAATACAACCAGCTGTTGTTATCTAATTTTGTAGGCATCAAAAGCTGTCATATTTAAATGATTAATTCTAAATATAGCCACATCACACATGTTTAAGATCTCATCCATACATTTATATAATCATATATTCCTCATTTTGTCATGCATTTGAATAAAACTGTTCCATACTTTCATCAAGGATCAACTGATCAAGGTATATATACATGCATCAAGATATTTGCTTTTTGACTTATATTAATTGTTGGAGAGAGTATTATACTTCAATAATGGTCTTTTCGATCGCATAATAATCTTAGTTTTTGATTTTGATATCCATCCAATTTTCCGAGGGTTGGTCTTATATATATATATATAACTCAAAATATAAAAATAAACAGCTCACTCTCTTAAAGCAAATTGAATATTGTGCTAGATAATAATAATAATAATAATAATAATAATAACAATAATAATAAAGCCGGATGAGTAGGTATTTGATGATAAAATAGTTACTTAAGTAAAAATTCAATATATAAAATCAATTAACTCAGATCTCAACATATGTAAGTTAAAACATACTTATATTGAATCTTGTTGAGTCTGTATTTATTTATCCAATTTTTAAAGAATACCAACTTCTTATTATTTTTACAAACACATAGTTATATAGAGATATTAATGGTTAATTATTTACATTGACATATGTCAAAATGTAAAATATATTTAAAAATAGGTACCGAAGGAGAAACCTGTATGATTTAAGTCTTCATTCAAAAACGTACATGTAAGGAGAAGTGTACAAGGAAATCCGAAATCGAGATAAAATCATCCACATATGATAGTAAAAAACAAAAAACTAACTTTGCTATCTAACAATCTAACCCATTCCTAAAGAGTCATAAACAAAGACTCGTACGCATTAACTTGTAGGATCCGAAACAAGGAACATTGGGTCATTATGACTCGAAAAATAATAAATTGGGTCATAATATTACGCACTTATTTGCAAATGGGTTACTTTGAAGTTGTCGAAGAGCATGCATGTGTATAAACTTTTACCGCACTTTACGCACAATAAATAATTTTGCCGCCCTTTTAGAGATAAACCCCCCCACTTTATAACAACATGGGGTGTTTTGTTGTGCGTAGTAAACGTGCGTACAAAGAGGACAAGCACGAACCCCCATATTTGTAAAACTACCCACATTACATCTTACCTTTCCCTTGGTTTTGTATCCTTAATTTACACCTACGCGTATACGTAAGTATGTTATAAGTCGTTACATCATATATTCATTATTCATATTGATATGCATATGCTAGCTACCTGATCGCTTAGCTTTGTCCAAGGTAACTCCATTTTTCCGGTATAATTCACTTATATTACACTCAGTTAGCAAGTTGTTATGACACTTTAATATGTGTGTTAAAATTATGATAGTTCGGTGTAATTAATGTTTAATTAAGTTTAGTAGATTAGTTTTTACCGAGTATATATTATCTTGTCCAATGCTGATGAGGTGATTCTTATTGTTGCGTATATTGATACATCACTAAATTCACTACACACAAAAAATATATATATATATTTTTCTTTATACTAGTAAAAACGGAAAACCAAACTAATTTTAAGATATAATAATGTTGGTTAACATGTCATTATCATAAAAGAACAAAATCGAGTTTGAGCACGCAAGTGTATGCTTGATTGCTTGATTTATGCGACTAAATGATTAATTAAGCCGGTAATTGATAGATTTTGGACTTTGCCCAATTTTTTAATTAAGTAATTGCTTTGATTAATACACTCCTAACTTAAATATTCAAGAACCCCTATCCTCCCCCACATGCTTTAATTCAAACCACACGCTTTTGTATTAAACATTTTTTTGTAATCATCTTTGTCATTTGTTTCGGATCTTTCTAAATTATTTTATAACCTATGGAGCGTTTGGCAAGTGGGAATTAAAATAGAGGGAATAGAAGTTGGGAATGGGAATTGAATGAAAATTGATGTGTAAGAATCGATAAAATAGACTCAACTCCATCCATATTTGGTATAAATAGGTAATAGTGTTTGAAATAGATAGGAAATAAGTAATTACACAAATACCCTACAAATATCTCTCTATCTTCTTTTTCATTGATGATATTTTCGTCATTTCAACATTAGTTCTATTCCCATCCCTTATTAGTTATTACCTAGCCCCCTAGATATTCTATTTCCACGTATCAAACATGGGTTTTGATACCAATTAGGATTAATATTCCCTTCCCAACCCATATTTCAACTTACCAAACACCCCCTAGTGTAATAGTATACGGTTAATATGATACATAGTAATAATTAAACTGTTAATATAGGTTCGTAGAGTGTTGAATGAAGTTTGCATTAGGTGATTTGGTGCGAATCATTGTTTGAGCTCTTTATGTCTAGAGTGTAACTCATGTAAAGTTTGTTTATTTGAGATGAAATGGGTTGAATAGAACTAAAAATTGAGCTGAGCCTAATCTAACTCAACTAAAATGAATATAATTTGTTGACTTTTCTCTAAAAAAAATAAAAAATAAAAAAGTTTATTCAGACATCACTAAATGAAAATAAAATCATAAGAATAGGGCTTAAATCAATAACGGCCTGTTTACTTCAACTGAAAACAACTGAATTGAACTGAACTGATTGGAGCTGAGTTGAGTTGAACTGAAAGTTTTTTATAAAGGATTAATGAATAGCAAAATAAGAGGAGAGCTGAACTGAGCTAAAGTGAACAAAACGGATTTTAAGCTAAAGTAAACAGGCCTCAAGTATATTAGCTTCTTTCCTTGTGTGTGTGTGTTCACCTCAATTAACCCGATTATACATAAGGCTGGCAAAAGCTAATACGGCATGAACCTAACTTGAAATTTCTAGATTAAGGTTGAGATATTCGACCCGAAAGTTAAATGGGTCAACGGCATTTATACATCCTATTAATAATAATCCATTGCTGAGTAACTATCATACATAACGTGTTATTCATTGGAGGGCATTTACTTCATGCTTTAAGTATACGTACAGTAATTGACCTTAATTATTTTCGTAACTGACTAATACAGAAAGAAGAGTGAATTATAATCTTTTCTGGGTTGAAAACTGCTAGATTGAATATGCTATTAATATTGGACCGTAAGTGTTACTCCATTGGTAACGATCTTTTCTGTATTTGACATTACATTTGTAACACTCTAGCAAGTAAGTGATGTAACTTACAAGAAGGCAACATTGACTTTAAATTTACACTTGTGCCATCAAGGAGTTTGACTATTTAAGTAAAGACTTTAGCAAAAGCTAAGAAAACGGTAAACACAAATTTCAAAAGAGCTTCACATTTCATATTATATGCTATACAGACTGTTGGTACGATGCATACAATGACTATACCCCTGCCTAGTGAGTTGGTCAAATCGGGCTTAAGCTGGTTCATATCGGGTTTAGCTCGAGTCATTTTCAGATTAAATCCATTTTCCACCTGCTTTAAGTAGAATTTTATCCCAGCTACATTTTAGGTTGAATAACTATATCGATACCCAAAATTCTATGAGCGAATTTGGATCAGTGTTTTATTTATTAATCAGAATCATATGAAAAATTACTTTGTAAAAAAAAAAAAAGACAAATACGGAGTACATTCTTATGAGCTATTGGATATG
Source organism: Suaeda aralocaspica (assembly GCA_016808085.1). Classification (NCBI taxonomy): domain Eukaryota; kingdom Viridiplantae; phylum Streptophyta; class Magnoliopsida; order Caryophyllales; family Amaranthaceae; genus Suaeda; species Suaeda aralocaspica. Next base: position 5,567,497 of record PYUH01000036.1, read on the forward strand.
TCACTATATCAGGCATGTTTAATTTTGGAAGGATGGAAGAGCTGATACTCTGATTTAAATTAAAAGATCCAAAAACCACCTCTACTAGAGTAAATAACTGATCCCAATAACTCATGTTTTCCATGCATCTTGTTAAAAACATGATTACTATGTGACTGTGTCATTGTGTCTTACAAGTTACAAACTTAAAATATTACTGGTTACAATTTACAAATATTATCAAGATTTGTGAGTTGTAACTACCAATGCATGGCCAATACAAAATACTCCCTCTGTTTTAAAATATTTGTTTCATTTCCATTTTAGGAGTCAAATTTGATAAACTTTGACCAATGTTTCGACAGGTAGTCCGTACATTACATATAAAGTAATCATATGAGATTAATTAGTTTTGTTGTGTAGTTTATTAAAATCAACTTTTTATAATTTTTTTAATAACACATTTGAGTTATTAATGATCAAAGTTGTGCATTAAAGTCCGTGTAAAAGGAGTACTTCATATTATTTATATACTGAACTACTGGAGTAGAGGTTTTAAAAGTTGTCACGACCCGCTAAGAACATGACCACAATACCATTTATTATTGGGTTTGAGACTTTGAGTCAAGAATTTCAACTCAATTCAGTAAACAAACCAAGATATGGTCGAGCATCTCAACCAATAACAACACATCTAACAACTTGTATTGGTGACCAATTTAAAATTTGGGCTTACCCGTCTTGTTTCGACCTTTTTTTCCTAGCAATTCAAAGATCTCACTGTGAGACCTGAGTTTTTTTAAGTTTATATGAATTGTGGTTGTGATAGGTATAGAAATGTGATGGCATTTCAACTCTACTCTTGAGTCTTAATAAATAAATAAATAAATAAATAGGTGAAGTCTTTAATGATATCAATGAAAATGAAATAAAATGGCATTACATATTTACATTCCATATCCATCACATCCAGACTGTTATACCTTCTATCTCTCCAACTTCACACATCCAGACTGTTACTACTGATTATAAAAGCTAACCTTCATAGAAATACGGAGTACTATTTTGTTATTCATGATCCCCAATATATGAATCATGGCTTCATCTTATTATTAATTGTAGGCAAGAATGTTCGTTTTTGAGAATGTCCGTCTTTGGATCATTGAGTCTCACCACGAAGCCAAAGTAGAGGACGACAACTCTTAAACGCCTGCCGCCTTATGAGAAATCACATATATCTAATGGAAGTACCAGTAGTAGTGAAAAGTTCAAGAAACCAATTTGCAAAATTTTTGAGATGCAGTGCTTGGGTGTTACATTGTTTCACGCATTGAACCTCTCACAAGTTTCACTTCATGCCCACTGTATATTACAAAAATAGAATGGGCTAGACCTGAAGAAACAAAGAAGGCAAGCTTACTTTGAACTCTTACGCCCTTTGTTTGATAGTAGCCCCTGGTCCATATAACAATCGACAGCGATCAATAAATGAAACGACCAATTTTGAGACCACCTCCTTAAAGAAAATTGATGCCACCTGCGTAGAAGAAGACACCATCCAAATTTGGGACAACAATAAAAATGAAATACCCGAGTATAACAGTATAGCACTGACATTTATATGCAACTACAGACTGCAGAATCTTGTAGCAGTTCACAGAAGGTTTTAATTTCCTCGTCTAGTTAAGTCTCACAAGGTAAAAAAAAAAAAAAAAAAAAAAAAAAAAATTTACGTGTGTTATGACTCATGAGTATTACCTTCCGGTAAAGTGGTGAACGGAACTTGAAATCAACAATGAAATAAAGGTCACAGGTTTCTGGAGTTGGTCCTGGACGAAATTCCCAAACCTTGATCAAGTGTTCAAAAAGGTTGCTTTCAGATGCAGTGGTCTGAAATAGTACCAAAGTAGAAACATCAATACTCATATCAATCAAAAAGTGCCAAAGACTTTAAACCTTGCTTACACAGCTACACTTGATACCAAAGTACTATAAACCATAAAGTACAAAGATCTCTTGGTATTAAAAAACATAAAAAAGAAAGAAAGATGGATATGGATAGTATTAGTTGAGAAACTTTTGGCCTTAATTTGGTTTCACAAGTATTTTATCTAACATGCTACCACCTTTCTTACAAATCAGGTGAATTTAATATTGGATATGATTCCAAAGAAATATTATAATTAGACACCTTTCCATTCTCTATCACCCTTCTCTCCTCTCCTTAAGGGAAAACAATTCATACTATGTAGTATGCCATTTCTCTGCCTACCTAATCCTTCACCTTAAAACCCCCAAACACCCTGACACATTCGGGATTTCAGGTAGAGCTAAAAAAATCTATAATTCCAAATACTCCGTAAATTGGAAATCCAGCATGAAACTTGCACACACGTAGAATGCAAAGGTTTTAATTCTAAAAATATAAGCAAGGTTTCTGAAAAAAGTTGTTGAATTGCAAGCTAGTGAATTCATGACACAAAAGTGGTACAATTGTTCAAACATACAAGTGCACATTTTCTGAAGACTACGGGCCTGTTTATTTCAACTGAAAATAGCTGAGCTGAGCTGAACTGAAATGAAAGTTTTTTATGAAGGATTAATGAATAGCAAAATAAGGGAAGAGCTGAACTGAACGGAGCTGAGCTGAACTGAACGGATTTTAAGCTGAAGTAAACAAGTCGTACATCTTTGTATGCTTTACTCTCGACCTTTTTAAGCAGCAACATATTATGACAAAAAGAACTCCATTGGCTATAATAACTATAACTATGCAGCCCTTTATTTCAATAAATAGAAACTACGCAGAACTGATTGCAAACATAAACCTATCACTGAAATTGAGTCTTTCACAATCCATGCACAATTACATTTCCACAGTTAATCACTCAATTACAACAAGATAATTAAATGTAACGAATATCATAACCTTCAGCTAAAGCATCAGATTAGAAGGTACATAGTTTTTAAAATGCCCCAAAACATTAGCAACGTATAAAACCCAAAAGCAAGTTGACTATATGTTGTGCATGTACCGCAGCTAACATAAGGGAAATCAAAACTAGATGCAACAGAATATGTACCTTAACAAAATTTGGCTTGTCTAAAACCACATGTGAAGCATATCTCTCAACAAGAAATTTAAAACCAAGCTCCGATTCAGCATCAAATGACCCATCGGGGTGATGCCCGATAATTTCTGATCTTGGCACCAAGGTAAAAAATCTTCATACAAATCTACAGCTGCAACAACAGCAAATAGCTGCTCAGGGGAGTACCTATTCGTAAAGACAATCTAAGTTTAATACTTCAATCCCCAAAACATCATAGAGATGTAAAGACATGATGTAAAAGGCTAAATTTAACATTGTTTTTACTCCAAAGAGTGTGATTTCAATCCCTAATAGAAATCTCTCGGCAAATAAATTTTAAAGAGTCTGTTTGTTAGGGTATAACACACTTACTCAAATGATTGATTTTCCTCCTTTTTTGATTTTTCCTTTGCTTGGTTTAGATTTTCAATGGAACTCCTACTGATGGCAAATGGTTATCCTTCTTAAACGAAAGGAAAACACGTTTTCCTCTTTTCTCCTTATTCCTTTTCTACTCTTCTCCCATCACCATTTTTCTTTCATGGTACCAACCAAAAGGAAATTTTAACACTCAAGAAGTGTCTAGCAACTTAAGACATAAGAAAAGTAGATAATTAAAATTATCATGAATGGTTAGTTCATTGACAATGTCAATTGTCAATTTAGGCACGATAACCAACTTAATTACAACTATAAATATTAGCACATTGGTTCGCATAAGATGAGCAACAAAATAGCAAAATAATTAGTCGGTCATCAAATCTCTTCTTTTTCATCATACTATCTTCAACATTTAAAACCTAAGCCAAATTGTTCTCTAAAATATCATAAGACCTCAAATTCAACACAATCTTCTTCTTGATGTACGGAGTATTATTAATCAGGGGATATAGATATGCAGCTATAAATATATTTGCAGTAGCAATAATCATTCATGAACAGTTGTCGACATTTTAAATGATATAAAATTAGAGCTAGAGATAGGATAAAGAAAAAGTATTAGGCCAAGGACAACAAAGGGAAACAAATTTCCACCAAAGTTGCAAAATTTTATAAAATCAATTTTAATTCATAAATAGCAAGAATTTTGCNAGTGGTGAACGGAACTTGAAATCAACAATGAAATAAAGGTCACAGGTTTCTGGAGTTGGTCCTGGACGAAATTCCCAAACCTTGATCAAGTGTTCAAAAAGGTTGCTTTCAGATGCAGTGGTCTGAAATAGTACCAAAGTAGAAACATCAATACTCATATCAATCAAAAAGTGCCAAAGACTTTAAACCTTGCTTACACAGCTACACTTGATACCAAAGTACTATAAACCATAAAGTACAAAGATCTCTTGGTATTAAAAAACATAAAAAAGAAAGAAAGATGGATATGGATAGTATTAGTTGAGAAACTTTTGGCCTTAATTTGGTTTCACAAGTATTTTATCTAACATGCTACCACCTTTCTTACAAATCAGGTGAATTTAATATTGGATATGATTCCAAAGAAATATTATAATTAGACACCTTTCCATTCTCTATCACCCTTCTCTCCTCTCCTTAAGGGAAAACAATTCATACTATGTAGTATGCCATTTCTCTGCCTACCTAATCCTTCACCTTAAAACCCCCAAACACCCTGACACATTCGGGATTTCAGGTAGAGCTAAAAAAATCTATAATTCCAAATACTCCGTAAATTGGAAATCCAGCATGAAACTTGCACACACGTAGAATGCAAAGGTTTTAATTCTAAAAATATAAGCAAGGTTTCTGAAAAAAGTTGTTGAATTGCAAGCTAGTGAATTCATGACACAAAAGTGGTACAATTGTTCAAACATACAAGTGCACATTTTCTGAAGACTACGGGCCTGTTTATTTCAACTGAAAATAGCTGAGCTGAGCTGAACTGAAATGAAAGTTTTTTATGAAGGATTAATGAATAGCAAAATAAGGGAAGAGCTGAACTGAACGGAGCTGAGCTGAACTGAACGGATTTTAAGCTGAAGTAAACAAGTCGTACATCTTTGTATGCTTTACTCTCGACCTTTTTAAGCAGCAACATATTATGACAAAAAGAACTCCATTGGCTATAATAACTATAACTATGCAGCCCTTTATTTCAATAAATAGAAACTACGCAGAACTGATTGCAAACATAAACCTATCACTGAAATTGAGTCTTTCACAATCCATGCACAATTACATTTCCACAGTTAATCACTCAATTACAACAAGATAATTAAATGTAACGAATATCATAACCTTCAGCTAAAGCATCAGATTAGAAGGTACATAGTTTTTAAAATGCCCCAAAACATTAGCAACGTATAAAACCCAAAAGCAAGTTGACTATATGTTGTGCATGTACCGCAGCTAACATAAGGGAAATCAAAACTAGATGCAACAGAATATGTACCTTAACAAAATTTGGCTTGTCTAAAACCACATGTGAAGCATATCTCTCAACAAGAAATTTAAAACCAAGCTCCGATTCAGCATCAAATGACCCATCGGGGTGATGCCCGATAATTTCTGATCTTGGCACCAAGGTAAAAAATCTTCATACAAATCTACAGCTGCAACAACAGCAAATAGCTGCTCAGGGGAGTACCTATTCGTAAAGACAATCTAAGTTTAATACTTCAATCCCCAAAACATCATAGAGATGTAAAGACATGATGTAAAAGGCTAAATTTAACATTGTTTTTACTCCAAAGAGTGTGATTTCAATCCCTAATAGAAATCTCTCGGCAAATAAATTTTAAAGAGTCTGTTTGTTAGGGTATAACACACTTACTCAAATGATTGATTTTCCTCCTTTTTTGATTTTTCCTTTGCTTGGTTTAGATTTTCAATGGAACTCCTACTGATGGCAAATGGTTATCCTTCTTAAACGAAAGGAAAACACGTTTTCCTCTTTTCTCCTTATTCCTTTTCTACTCTTCTCCCATCACCATTTTTCTTTCATGGTACCAACCAAAAGGAAATTTTAACACTCAAGAAGTGTCTAGCAACTTAAGACATAAGAAAAGTAGATAATTAAAATTATCATGAATGGTTAGTTCATTGACAATGTCAATTGTCAATTTAGGCACGATAACCAACTTAATTACAACTATAAATATTAGCACATTGGTTCGCATAAGATGAGCAACAAAATAGCAAAATAATTAGTCGGTCATCAAATCTCTTCTTTTTCATCATACTATCTTCAACATTTAAAACCTAAGCCAAATTGTTCTCTAAAATATCATAAGACCTCAAATTCAACACAATCTTCTTCTTGATGTACGGAGTATTATTAATCAGGGGATATAGATATGCAGCTATAAATATATTTGCAGTAGCAATAATCATTCATGAACAGTTGTCGACATTTTAAATGATATAAAATTAGAGCTAGAGATAGGATAAAGAAAAAGTATTAGGCCAAGGACAACAAAGGGAAACAAATTTCCACCAAAGTTGCAAAATTTTATAAAATCAATTTTAATTCATAAATAGCAAGAATTTTGCTTTTAGGAAAGGATGGAGAATTGGAGATGATCAGATGAGAGGGTCAAATATATACGGAGTATTATTTGAATAGTTGGTACCAGATGGTTTAGCAGCTAAGAGCATGGTGGGAGTGGATTTGAGGGATCTGTTTTCCTATATACTATAATGAATACTTCATCAATTTTTTTTTGATAGGAATCGGAAGGAGAGAAGGAAAAATAGACCATTATCTTCCATGCGTTGTTAGGTAGAAAAGATGATACATGTTCCATCTTCTCCCAGGTGCACATTTGCTATGCTTGCACTAATAAACCCAATTTCAATATTGTTATCACCCAATTCAATCCACATATGCCTTATCTGTACTACAACATTATTGTCTGCTTCCAATTCCAAATGCATTATACCCTTCAACTAGCCACCTCCCTTAGTAATTCAAAAGCAAAACGTTCAACAACGCCACCAACAACGACCTAATTAACTTGGGATTCCGGAAAGCACACCATATAGAGGTTGTCATAATAATCAATTTTGCAAATCATTTCCTTCCAATTGTTTGTCACATATGCCGTCTAAGCTTCACCCTCACTCATCTATCAAAAGTTTCAACGATATTGTCTCTTTTCTCCTTCGCTTTCCATACTCTCCGAAATCATTCTATTCAAACACACTCTCAACTAAACTTTTATCAGCACTATTACTCTTCTCACCTTATACACTCACAAGTCACAACATCACTCATCCAATCATTCAGCAACATACATTTCACAGCACAAAACAAATAAATCACCATATCTAAAATCTAAACCTAGATTTCAGATAAATTCAGTAGAATTTCACAACATAATACAACCAAAGCAATTGAATCAAAGCATAATAATATAACTCACCCAATAATGATCTTCTCCTCATGAATTTAGATAACGCACTTCCTTCTTCACCATCACCGCAACCGAAAAACCACCGTTTCTGCAACTTCTCATAATGATTGAAGTAATTCCTTTCATTTCTCGAAAAATCACATTCACTTCGAACAATGCTGCTTAAACATCGTACTTGAACACAATCTCGTCGAATTTCGCCGACATTAATAAACGATTTCGATGTCGAATGAATCGTTTGATTTTGTTTTGCCGCAATAATTCGTTTCTTTCAATTGCTCGCAATGTTGACGGAGATTTTGACATGTTTGATTGATGAAATTTGAAGTTTGAATTTCGAAGGAATGATTTTGTTTCAGTAAGATTGTAGAATTGGATTGAAATTTTGAAATTGAATTGGGGAAAATCAGTGTCATAATATGAACAATTGAAAAGCGCGAAATTTTGTTATTGGAGAAATGTTATGAAGAATGATTGATTGAAGATCAATTAAGTAAGATGAATATGGAACTAATGAAAGCAAAAAACCTAATGTTTAGGAGTTAGCAATTAACGATTGTATAAATTAGTAGCACATAAGTGTATAAATTGCTTTTAGCGTGTCTTCTATACAACTCGCTTTGACACTAATTCATTCCCATCAATATTTAGTCGATAACTGTCCCACTAGATTAGTACTTAATCAAATGCTTCGTAAAATAAGATTGAAACTTATTAACTCAATTAAAACTTATTAAAATAAAACATCGTATAATCGAATGGAATAGACACCCTTACTTTATTTATTACTAAAACAAAAAGATTAAACAAAGGATAAAAAAGATAAGATACGTGTGCTGTTAACTTGAATTAGTCCCTAAAATGTGTAAGAGCAGAAGTGCCATCAAGTCCTTTGTTGGTGGTGTATGCACTATACTCTTTCAATGTGGTCTCACGATACTTTGGAGGATTTAAATCTGACAATAATTCCTTGATGGGTCCAAACATTTTAGGCGTTTGTTGAAAAAACGTGGTAAAGAATGATGCCACTGATATTCTAGGACCTTTAAGATTTGCAAGTACTCTGTGTTCCACGCTTTTGAATTTGTCGTTTGTTATTAACTGAAATATACATACACGCATTACAAATCATAAAGGTATGTTGCATATTTAATTAACTAATTTGAGACTTAAGGAGTATATATTGTTCACCTGTAAAATGTCCCCAACGTTGACGACTAAAGCCCCGGGAGTAGGAGGAACATCAACCCAATGGTTTTGGTGAAGAACTTGGAGGCCACCAATGTGGTCTTGCAACAATATGGTTAAGAAAACGTTATCAGCATGCTTAGAGGTACCTAGTGTTAATTCTGGTTGTGGACAAGCTGGATAATAATGACCTGTAATATTTAGCCCTTCACTACAACCTAATTCACTTAAGTGGTTAGCCTCCAACCCAAGTGCCTCAGATAGTAGCTTAAACAACATTTTTCCAACCTTCATCACTTGGCTTGAATACTCAAGTAATATCTCCCTACATTTACATGATCGACATGTATGAAAGGCTTGTTAGTTTAGGCATTTTTACTCATAAGAAATAAGGTTTTGATCATATTATATGCACTAAAATCTTTCGCAAAAGAGAACATTTAGGCATAATTAACTATATATCTATAAATGATCATGGCCTCATGGGTCATAGTTAGTTTGGGCTAGCCCAAGCATAAAAGAGGGTCACTTTGAATCTTCTAGGTATGTCCATTTAGATAAAATTGGATTGGATTGAATATAATATTAGATCAAGATTGACCAACGTACTACACAAACATGTTAGACTTGCTACATCGTGACCTTTAGGTTACGAATTGGATTCATAAAAAGCTAGGACAAAAGTTAATGCGACAATAATATGTAATAATTAATGCTATGAAAAAAATGAGATGAAATTAAAAAAAGAAAGTACAAACCTACAAGGAGGAGGCAATTGATGAGGAGGAGGAGGATTAGGAGTCATCATAACACCAAAAGTGTCTCTCCAATTAGCAGCAGGTCCAGTAAACAAATCAAAATTACTATTATGAGTAAACCTTCTATTCTCATAATCTCTTGAATAATATCCTTTTTTAACCTCAATATCTAGCTCAAAAAACCCTCTAACACCTTTTAATATATCTTCCAAAACATTGTTAGGAATCCCATGATTTACCACTTGGAAAAATCCCCATGTCTCAGCTGCTTCTTCAATCTTCTTAACTGCATTCCTCCTCATGTTTTCATCACCATGCGTCGTCGCGCTTATTAGATCAATGATTGGGAAAGTAAAACCATGACTAGGAGGTGGGTTAGAAGTAAGATGAGGAGGATGAATGAAAAAGGAAGGGATGGTTGTAACACCAGCATCAACTAAGCCCTTTACTCCTAATTTTGTTTCTTCAAATGCTCTTATTTCTGCTTCTCTTTCATTACTCTTACTAATTGACATTTTATTGTTACTAATAAATGTATAGTATATGGTTGATAAATATTAAACTAACGTCGGAAATTTAATTATATTTTGTGACAATAATGAGATATATATATATATATATGTATATATATATATATATTACACTAAGCTATGGTAGTGTTATGGCTTATGACTTCTAAGAATATATAGTAACGAACAGTCAAACAGATGTAGTAACATACCAATTAAATACTTCGTATTTTTTAAAGTGGGTCTTTGATTTCTTGGACTCCAAGGCGAAAAGTTAACATCATTATATATATACATTGTTAATAAACTGCTTTCGTCATTTGATAAGGTGTTGAACACTTTATCACCTTATCTTGCTTTATTATAATCACCCAGAAAAAATTTGTTTAGTGTGCATGATTGACAACTCTAATTGGACGCATGCGGATCGATGGGCTAATACCTAGTTGGAGTCGGATTATACTCCTTTCGTCTTTTATTTGCTACATTTTTTATATGCGGAAATTTCAAATTACAGGTAAGGTGATGCCCGGCCACATGTAACTTTGCTCAGCTCATTTGTCATCAATTTTGTCATTTTGTATCAATTTAATCCTTCTTCATCTTTCTAATTAAATTCTAACTCTCGTTCAACTACCATTTAATCTCATATATTTTACCTTGCCAACACATAAATAAACAAATAGTCCCCTCATTGAAGGGACATGCCTAAAAATTTGCTTCATCCCTCCATGTAGCTAGTAATTTGTTGCTAAAGGGTTTGAGTACTCCAAATTCAAATTATTGACATCCCAATAGATCTTATTTTCTATATTCACATTATTATGAAAAAATGAACAGTGAGATCACACAGTGTTTAAAGGGTAAACTGTGTAGGATTGATTTTCATGTAACAAAATGAAATTGATACTAGTAAGGGCCTGTTTACTTTAGCTGAAAACAGCTGAACTGAATTGGATTGAACTGAACTAAACTGAACAGAACTGATTAGAGCTAAATTGAATTGAACTGAGTTGAACTGAACTGAAAGTTTTTTATGAAGGATTAATGAGTAGCAAAATAAGATAAGAGCTGAACTGAACTGATTTTAAACTGAAGTAAGCAAGCCCTAAGTCACAAGTTCACAAACCCTTGAAAATTCGAGATCACCTTTAGGCAACTACGCTGCTACACAATATTATGAACACTTTACTAACGGTTAGATGTTTATTGAACTTCTAATAGTGAAGAGATTGTAAATTAAAAAATAATAATAAAACTTGATGAAATCATCATTCATCAACTTGCAAAGGAAAATGCTTCGGCTAGATGTTTAGTATACATCTCACGGTTAGAAGTATGGAATTTCTCTACATAGTAATTTTAAAATGGTACGATTATTATTGTAGTAGATTACTCGAACACAAAGATTATGCGCATTCATGATATGTAAGATACAAATGAGCTTGGTCAATGTGAATTAAAGCCTGAAATGAGAGAGCGTCGAGGTACCGTCAAGTCCTTTGCTGCTGAAGCATGCACTATACTCTTTCACGGTGGTCTCACGATACCTTGGAGGATTTGAATTTGACAATAATTCCTTGATCGGTCCAAACCTTCTAGATGACTCTTGAAAATATGTGGTATAAAACGATGCCACTGATATTCTTGGACCTTTAAAATTAGCAAGTACTCTGTGTTCCACGCTTTTAAATTTATCATTTGTTATCAACTGAAACATAGACGTAAACAATAAAAATGGTAAAAATGCATAGCATATATTATACTTTGTAAGTCTGTATGTATATAGTGATATTCATATACACATTTCATTTATGTAGTAATTAATGTGGAACAAATGGAGTACGGTATGTATTATTTACCTGTAAAAGGTCTCCAATGTTGATGACTAAAGCGCCCGGTGTAGGAGGAACATCAACCCAATGGTTTTGGTGAAGAACTTGGAGGCCACCAATGTGGTCTTGCAACAATATGGTCAAGAAGACGGTATCGGCATGTCTTGAGCTTCCTAGAGTTAATTCCGGTTGTGGACATGCCGGATAATAATGACCTGTGATATTTAGCCCTTCACTACAGCCTATTTCACTCAAGTAGTTGGCCTCTAACCCAAGTGCCTCTGATAGTAGTTCAAACAACATTTCCCCAAGCTTCTTCATTTCCTTTGTATATTCAAATAGAATCTCCCTATATAATATATTCATAATCAAATTGTTTGAAAATGATGATAGACGGTTTAATTTTAATCACATGTACAACCTAAAACAAATAATAGATTTTTTGAAACATAGAGTTTTAACAAATAATTATCACATCAGAGCAGTAAGAATAATCCTTTTGAATTTTTGATAAGTTTCATCTTACAAACACAAAAGTTACGGAAAAAATTTAAACAACAAATCAGCTAATAGCCTAATACTACAAAAGCAGAGACAATACATAAGATTCAATCTTGTGACCTTTGATATTGAGAATTAAAAAAAGAGGAATTTCTAAAATAAAATCATAGTGATTATTTTTAGAAAAATAAATCGATCACATGTCTACAACTTGATTTTTTTTTTATAACAAATATATCATTTATACGTACTTTACTTACAATAATGCCGTTAGATAATTACAATAATGCCATGTGATTTTTTTTTAACCAAGAAATCTCAAAAAGAAAAGACATACCTGTAAGGAGGAGGTAATTCATGAGGCAAAGGAGGAATAGGAGTCATTCTAACACTAAAAGTATCTCTCCAATTAGCAACAAGGTTAGTAAACAAATCAAAATTACTATTATAATTAAACCTTCTATTCTCATAATCTCTTGAATAATATTCTTTCTTAACCTCATTATCTAGCTCAAAAAACCCTTTAACACCTTTCAACATATTTTCCAAAACATTGTTTGGAATCCCATGATTCACCACTTGGAAGAACCCCCATTTTTCAGATGCTTCTTCTATCTTCTTAACTGCATTCATCCTCATATTTTCATCACCATCATTTGTCGTTGTCGTCGCGCTAATGAGATCAATGATTGGGAAATTGAAGTTATGATTAGGAGGAGGATTAGAAGTTAAATGTGGAGGAAGAATGAAAAAAGAAGGGATTGTAGTAACACCAGCATCTACAAGTCCCTTCACTCCTAGTTTTGTTTCATCAAATGCTCTTATTTCTAATGCTTCCTTCTCACTTCTCTTATTATACATTTTTTTTTCACTAAAATTTTTGGCTTATGATTGCTATATTTTACAGGTGGAGGGCTAAAGGCACAACTTAGAAGTTGCAAGTAGAAGAAAAACCATATATAGGGGCCATAGGGCAGTGTTAATTGTGAGAAATTTTTTTTTGTGCTAATTAATTGTGAGAATTTTTTTTTTGGGGGGGGGGGGGGGGGGCTAAAAAAAAATCTCACAATTAATTAGGACAAAAAAAATTTCTCACAATTTACACTGCCCTTGGCCCCTATATATGTTTTTCTTCTACTTGTCACTCTAAGTTGTGCCTTTTATTCCCTCCACCTGAAATATAGCAATCATAGCCCAAAAATTTTAGTGAAAAAAACATTATAATAATAGAAGTGCGAAGACGCATTTAGAAATAAGAGCATTTGTGAAACAAAACTAGGAGGTGAAGGGACTTGTAGACGCTGGATGTTACTACAATCCCCTTCTTTTTTCATTCTTCCTCCCCATTTTCACTTCTAATCCTCCTCCTATCATAACTTCAATTTTCCCAATCATTGAATCTCATTAGCGCGACGACAACGACAAATGTGTGATGAAAATATGAGATGAATGCAGTTAAGAAGATAGAAGAAGCATCTGAAAATGGGTGTTCTTCAAGTGGTGATCAATGGGATTCCAAACACTGTGTTTTGGAAAATATGTTGAAAAGGTTTAAAAGAAGGTTTTTTTTGAGCTAGATCATGAGGTTAAGAAAATAATATTATTCAGAGATTTCATTAGAAACGAATGTTAATTATCTAGTCATTTGATTGTTTACTAACTGTTGGCTTAATTGGAGAATACTTTTAGTGTTTATAATGACTTCCTATTCCTCCTTTGCCTCATATAATTACCCTCCTCCTTACAGGTATGTCTTATCTTTTGAGATTTCTTGGGTTAAAAAAATCACATGGCATTATGTATTATCTAAACACCTAAAACGCTTATTGTAAGTAAAGTACGTAAAATGATCTATATTTGTTATTAAAAAAAATCAAGTTGTAGACATTGATCGATTATTTTCAAAAATAATCACTAGGGATTTTATTTTAGAATTCCTCTTTTTTTTAATTCTCAATAATCAAAGGTCACAGATTGAAATCTTAGTGTATTGTCTCTGCTTTTGGAGTATTGGTAGAAGAGGGTAAGGATATGAGGGCCGAAAGAGGATAGTGGGTAGGCTATTAGCTATTTTGTTGTTTACAATTTTTTCCGTCTTTTTGTGTTTGTCAGATTAAACTTATCACAATTCAAAGGAGTATTCTTACTCTGCTCTGATGTATAATTAATTTGTTAAAACTCTATGTTCAAAATCTATATTTGTTTTAGGTTGTACATGTTTTAAAATTAAAAGGAACGTCTTCTCAATTTCAAACAATTTGCTTATGAATAATATCTAGGGAGATTTATTTGCAATATACAAAGGAAATGGAGGAGCTTGGGGAAATGTTGTGGTGAAACTACTATCAGAGGCACTTGGGTAGAGGGCCAACTACTTGAGTGAATAGGCTGTAGTGAAGGGCTAAATATCACAGGTCATTATTATCTATCCGCCATGTTCCACAACCGGAATTAACTCTAGGAAGCTCAAACATGCCGATCCGTCTTCTTGACTAAGTGTTTGCAAGACCACTTTTTTTTTTGGGGGGGGGTGCCTCCAAGTTCTTCACCAAAACCTTGGGTTGTGTTCCTCCTACACAAAAAACACCGGCGCTTTAGTCTCAACAGTGGAGACCTTTTACAGGTAATATACATACCCGTACTCCATTTGTTCCACATTATTACTACATAAATGAAATGTGTATAATGAATATCACTATATACATACAGACTTACAAAGTATAATATATGACAGCTTTACACGGTTAGATGTTTTATTGAACTTCTAATAGTGAAGAGATTGTAAATTAAAAAATAATAATAAAACTTGATGAAATCACATTCATCAACTTGCAAAGGAAATGCTTCGGCTAGATGTTTAGTATACATCTCACGGTTAGAAGTATGGAATTTCTCTACATAGTAATTTTAAAATGGTACATTATTATTGTAGTAATTACTCGAACACAAAGATTATGCGCATTCATGATTGTAAGATACAATGAGCTGGTCATGTGTGAATTAAGCCTGAAATGAGAGAGCGTCGAGGTACCGTCAAGTCCTTTGCTGCTGAAGCATGCACTATACTCTTTCACGTGGTCTCACATACCTTGGAGGATTTGAATTTGACAATAATTCCTTGATCGGTCCAAACCTTCTAGATACTCTTGAAAATATGTGGTATAAAACGACGTGCCACTGATATTCTTGGACCTTTAAAATTAGCAAGTACTCTGTGTTCCACGCTTTTAAATTTATCATTTGTTATCAACTGAACATAGACGTAAACAATAAAATGGTAAAAATGCATATCATATTATACTTTGTAAGTCTGTATGTATATGTGATATTCATATACACATTTCATTTATGTAGTAATTAATGTGGAACAAATGAGTACGGTATGTATTATTTACCTGTAAAAGGTCTCCAATGTTGATGACTAAAGCGCCGGTGTAGGAGGAACATCAACCCAATGGTTTTGGTGAAGAACTTGGAGGCCCCCAATGTGGTCTTGCAACAATATGGTCAAGAAACGTATCGCATGTCTTGAGCTTCCTAGGTTAATTCGGTTGTGGACATGCCGGAATAAAGGACCTGTGATATTTAGCCCTTCACTACCCTATTTCACTCAAGTAGTTGGCCTCTAACCCAAGTGCCTCTGATAGTAGTTCAAACAACATTTCCCCAAGCTTCTTCATTTCCTTTGTATATTCAATAGAATCTCCCTATAATATATTCATAATCAAATTGTTTGAAAATGATGATAGACGTTTAATTTTAATCACATGTACAACCTAAAACAAATATAGATTTTTGAAACATAGAGTTTTAACAAATATTATCACATCAGAGCAGTAAGAATAATCCTTTTGAATTTTGATAAGTTTCATCTTACAACACAAAAGTTACGGAAAAATTTAAACAACAAATCAGCTAAAGCCTAATACTACAAAGCAGAGACAATACTAAGATTCAATCTTGTGACCTTTGATATTGAATTAAAAAAGAGAATTTCTAAAAAAATCAGTGTTATTTTTAGAAAAATAATCGATCACATGTCTACAAATTGTTTTTTTATAACAAATATATCATTATACGTACTTTACTTACAATAATGCCGTTAGATAATTACAATAATCCATGTGATTTTTTTTAACCAGAAATCTCAAAGAAAGACATACCTGTAAGAGGAGGTAATTCATGAGGCAAAGGAGGAATAGGAGTCATTCTAACACTAAAAGTATCTCTCCATTAGCAACAAGGTTAGTAAACAAATCAAAATACTATTATATTAAACCTTCTATTCTCAAATCTCTTGAATAATATTCTTTCTTAACCTCATTATCTAGCTCAAAAAACTTTAACACCTTTCAACATATTTTCCAAAACATTGTTTGAATCCCTGATTCACCACTTGGAAGAACCCCCATTTTCAGATGCTTCTTCTATCTTCTTAACTGCATTCATCCTCATATTTTCATCACCATCATTGTCGTTGTCGTCGCGCAATGAGATCAATGATTGGGAAATTGAAGTTATGATTAGGAGGAGGATAGAAGTTAAATGTGGAGGAAGAATGAAAAAAGAAGGGATTGTATAACACCATCTACAATCCCTTCACTCCTAGTTTTGTTTCATCAAATGCTCTTATTTCTAATGCTTCCTTCTCACTTCTCTTTATACATTTTTTTTTCACTAAAATTTTTGGCTATGTATTGCTATATTTTACAGGTGGAGGGCTAAAGGCACAACTTAGAAGTTGCAAGTAGAAGAAAAACCATATATAGGGGCCATAGGGCAGTGTTAATTGTGAGAAATTTTTTTTTGTGCTAATTAATTGTGAGAATTTTTTTTTGGGGGGGGGGGGGCTATTTAATTGTGAGAATATAATTGAACCATATGTCCATATCTAATGATTGATCAAAGATCAACAATTTCATTTATGGGGTTAAGTACATGAATCGAAGAGAGAAAGTATTTATCTATAGCATCTCTTGTTCAGGGGAGCCTAATTTGATGATTAAAAAAAAATTCAAGTCATATATATATAAAAGTCAAAACAAACATGTTTCCAATTACATTTTTATCAAGTCTAATGCAAAATTTTCAAGTCACAAATTGTAATTCAAATTCAAGTCAAGGATATATGTTTCAAGTCAGCAAAAAACACAACTGTCCTTTGGACCAGCTATCCTCTTAATACATCACAACTTTAAGTATACTATATATATATAGAGAGGCTACTCTGGCACACACACATATATTATATAGCAGGTGTTTCTGCACAAGAAACCGCATAATAAATGTGGGACGCCCGATATCTTATGCTAAGAGATAGTACCTAGCTTCTGAGGGAGGGCCAGTGACTTCAGCTTAAAATCCGTTCAATTTAGTTCATATCCGTTCAGTTCATTTCAGTTCAACTCTTCTTTTATTTTGCTATTCATTACTCCTTAATAAAAAAAACTTTCAGTCCATTCATCTGTTTCGTTGAAGTAAACATGCTCGGAGTGTCTACAAAATAAAAAGATCAAGGTAACCCAGGTTCAACCTTTTTACCATTCACTTTTTATCCTTGTTGAAACTTATTTTTATTCATTTATACTGTAATTTGAGTGTATTTAAAAACTATATACACCATATGTTAATAAACTATCTTCATTCAAATCAAAAGATACTCATATAAACTACAAAGTGTATTTTTTTCTTACACATAGATCATACAAGATGGTTATTGATAATGATGAATAGTAGAAAAATTCATTTATTTCAACTAATATGCTATGGAGTAGTAGATTAAAAGAGGATAACAAGCATCCCACAGTGTTAGATAAGTATTTTAAATTATGTTTTTTGTCATGTTCGGTTTATTGTTTTGGCTTGAATTGAATTCTAAAATATTAGGAATTTTTTGAAGTTTTTTGCTTCTAAGCCCTGGCCTAGACGCTTTGTTCAATATCTTAAGTTTGTCCCACCACTCCAGTTCCCTCTTTGTTTGTCTTGTATTGGTTTTTGTCTTTTTGTGTTGACTTCTTGTGCTCGTTTGTTGTCATGATAAATTAAATATCCTCGTACAAATCTTAGAAATTGACCCTTCTTGTGGGTCACCATATGGGAATGGTAAATTCGCAAGAATTTACAATCACCAAGGCGGTTGGGTATTTAAATTCCTCCATTTACGTGAATTTAGATCCTAAAATTCTACAATTCCTACATCTAAAGGAATTGAGGGTAACCAACAATTCTCTTACCAACAATCATGCGATTTAGAATTTCTATGGGAATTAGGGCAACCAAACAAGTACTTAATCTCTTTCTTGATGTTTGTATATTGTATATTATGTAGTCATGCAATATTTTTTTTTTATTTTAGATAATGATAATAGGTTTAAACGAGGGCCTACATAATTGGTCTAATATGTATATGTTACCTCTGGTTTTAATAATTGGGCATTGTTGTGAGTATTAACTAAATTAGTTTATTGAACCAAAGTAGAATTTATGATATCAACTTATTACTCCATATTATTTTACTTGAACAGAACTAAAGTTATTATATGTGGTATGGAAATCGTATCATACGACCTATGTTTCATATTAATTATTTGCAACATTACTAATAACAGATGTTTTTGTTTATGTGCAACAAATGTTCTCTCTTTTGAGGGTGAGGGATAGCTCAAGTAATTAAAGTCTTCCTTTCGATTCCGGGAAATATTGAGAACAATTTCTCCTGGCCTTGTGACTCCCTACAGGGCCGTGACAAAATTTTAGGGGTCCTAGTCTAAAAAAAACAAATTAGGCCCTTATATTAATAATATTTAGATGTTATTTATATTATAGGTAATAGTATTAAAAAAAATCCAAATATAGAAGCCCTATGTATATTGGGACCATTGCGATATAGCTCCTTGGACCCTCCTCTAAAACGACTTTGTTGCCTACCACAAAAAAAAATGCTTTTTTTTATAGTTATTTTTTCTTTCATCTCTATTCGTCACATGCATCTTCCACTATTTTTTTTTTCACACAAAGAAATTTTATCTAAAAATCCTTACGAAGGTGCATGACTTTTGGAAAAAAAGGTAGAAAATGATTGAGCAACAAACAACTAACAAGAAGATGAGAAAGAGACCTTGACGCTCCACACTAGTATTTTTCTGTTTGAAACTTGACATTTGACAAATAACGGAAAAAATGAAGAACGCGCGATATGCTTCATTGAAGTAACATATCATGACATTTACTATTTGGCAATAATTGGTTTCCCGTTAAATCATTCCCCTTCTATGGCCAAGTTTGATAGAAATTATAAATTTATCATGATTATGTGGTGTATAAAGAAGAAAAAAAAGTGTTGAGGTGATGAAAAAAAATGCACAAGATTAATGTTATGAGGGATATCAAGTTAATATTTGTTAGTGACAAATTATATTTATGCGTTAGTATTTTTGTAATTTTGATATATTATAAGGTAAGTATTTTTAAGGTATTAACAAGTATATAAAACTTGTGGAAGCAAAAGATGAAAATACCCCCAATATTTGTTTAAGTTATGTTTCTAACAATATTACCAACAATTTCTCGTTATAAATGATTGAATTTATTTGATAATTTATGCGTTGACAAATTAATAACCCTTAAGTTTGATTATCATGGCAAGACTAAACTCAATCTCATCATATAGGTGTAGTAAGATCAATAGCCTGAGGAAGTATTGAGCAATACCAGGGTAATAGTATCACCCTCAAGTCTTAGGCTAAACTGAATATGTGTTAAAGGTCAAATATTTAAAAGTGTTTAAACTTCTTAGTGCTCGTTTAGTTGCCATGAGAATTGAATTCCTCTATGCAGGCATTTTGAATACATATTAAATATCCTCATACAAATCTTAGGAATTGACCATTACTCAACCCATTAGTGACCCTTATTACAACACCAATGGGTTGAGTATATAATTCTTCCATTTTGTGGGAATTTAAATTCTATATTCCTATATCTAAAGGAATTATGCTAACCAAACAATTCTCTTACCCACAAATTATGTGATTTATGGATTTCTGTGAGAATTTAGAGCAACTAAACAAGCATTGATCTTTCTCTTAAATGAATTTGTATTTTGTCTCTTTTAGATGAATTTGTTTTTGTATTATTGTAGATTATGTAGTCATGTCAAATTTTTTTTTTACTAAATAATGATAATATGTGTAAATCGAGGGCCTACATATTTGGTCGTAATATGTATATGCTACCTCTGTTTCAATAATTGAGCATTATTTGTATTAAAAAATTAGTTTATTGAATCAAAGGTAGAATTTATGATATCAACTTATTACTCCGTATCATTTTTTCTTGAACAGAACTAAAGTTATTATTGATATGTGGTATGAAAATCATATCATATAATATAATACCTATATATGTTTCATATAATTTGCAACATTTACTAATAATAGATGATTTGTGTTATTTGCAACAAATGCTCTCTCTTGAGAGTAAGGGGTAGCTCAAATAGTTAAAAATTTTTTTCGGGTTCCAGGAAATCCGGGATCGATTCTCATCCTGCCCTTATGGCTCTCTAGCTGGGCCGTGGCAAAATTTTACGGGTCCTAGTCTAAATAAAACAAATTAAGCCTTTAAATTAATAGTTAATTTAGATCATATTATTATATATTACAGGCAATAATTTAAAGAATTGAAAATCTAAAATTTAAAGCCTTATATATATTGGAGTCATGTGTGGTAGGGCTCCTAAGCTCCTTAAACCCCTGAAACGGCCGTGCTGCCTAGCAAAAAAAAAAATGCTATATCCTTTCTTAAGTACTTTTTTCTTTCATCTTTCTTCATCACATCCATCTTTGCTATTTTTTTTTTTTTTTCAGAAATCTTACCTAAAAATCCGCA
Source organism: Suaeda aralocaspica (assembly GCA_016808085.1). Lineage (NCBI taxonomy): Eukaryota > Viridiplantae > Streptophyta > Magnoliopsida > Caryophyllales > Amaranthaceae > Suaeda > Suaeda aralocaspica. The sequence goes on from PYUH01000036.1 coordinate 5,588,615, forward strand.
CGAATGTGCCAAGAGTTTGATGGAAAAATAAGGTAAGGAAAATGATTGAGCAACAACTCAACACAGATGAAAGAGACGTACGCTCTACACTAGTATTTTTCTGTTTGGAACTTGACATTTCACAATAATTGAAAATATGAAAACACGTGATATGCCTTTATTGAAGAACATATTATGACATTTTCCTCTTTTCATTTCAATTTATTTTTTACGTTATGTTTTGGACACTATTCGCAAGACTGTTTTTTTGTTTACAGGTAAATAAAATATATTCATATGGTGTATTGTTTGCTTTTTCTTGATTGATTCTATTAGGATATCAATTTTTTTAATTTTTACTAATATAAAATTGAAGATATGAACGTTATAAAATTTACATGAAAAACGTATATAGATGAAACGTAAATAATAAAATAAAGGATGGAGGAGTACTTGACAATAATTGGCTTCGCATTAAGAGCTTGTTTACTTCAGCTTAAAATCAGTTCAATTTCAGCTCAGTTCAGTTCAGTTTTAATCAGTTCAGCTCTTCTTTTATTTTGCTACTCATTAATCCTTTATTAAAAACTTTCAGTTCAACTCCAATCAGTTCAGTTCAGCTATTTTCAGCTGAAGTAAACAGACTCTAACTCATTCACTTTCTATGGCCAATTTATAGGAAATTACTCCATATAATTTTATCATATTATGGGTTTATAAAGAAGAAAAAAAAGGTGTTGAGGTGATAAAAAAAAGACGCACGAAGATTAGTGGTTATAAATGGTTGAATGTATTGTGATAATTATATGACTTGATAAATTAAATACCCCTCAAGTTTAATTATTCAGGCAAGACTAACACAATCTCACCATATACATCAGATCATGGGCTGAGGAAGTATTGAGCAACACCAGGATACCGTCTTCTTACAACTATTCTAAATAGCCAAAATAGACCCCTTCAATTTTTTTTGGAAATGTGCAAGTACTTCCTTAATACTCTTCCGTTTTTTTTCCAATCGTACACTTTAAAAGTTTTCAA
>PYUH01000036.1:5589659-5638899 GCA_016808085.1 Suaeda aralocaspica
GGGGGGGGGGGGGGGGGCTATTTAATTGTGAGAATATAATTGAACCATATGTCCATATCTAATGATTGATCAAAGAGTCAACAATTTCATTTATGGGGTTAAGTACATAAATCGAAGAGAGAAAGTATTTATCTATAGCATCTCTTGTTCAGGGGAGCCTAATTTGATGATTAAAAAAAAAAATTCAAGTCATATATATATAAAAGTCAAAACAAACATGTTTCCAATTACAATTTTTATCAAGTCATAATGCAAAATTTTCAAGTCACAAAATTGAATTCAAATTCAAGTCAAGGATATATGTTTCAAGTCAGCAAAAAACACAACTGTCCTTTGGACCAGCTATCCTCTTAATACATCACAACTTTAAGTATACTATATATATATAGAGAGGCTACTCTGGACACACACATATATATATATAGCAGGTGTTTCTGCACAAGAAACCGCATAATAAAATGTGGGACGCCCGGATATCTTATGCTAAGAGATAGTACCTAGCTTCTGAGGGAGGGCCAGTTGACTTCAGCTTAAAATCCGTTCAATTTAGTTCATATCCGTTCAGTTCATTTCAGTTCAACTCTTCTTTTATTTTGCTATTCATTACTCCTTAATAAAAAAAAACTTTCAGTCCAATTCATCTGTTTTCAGTTGAAGTAAACATGCTCGGAGTGTCTTACAAAATAAAAAGATCAGAGGTAACCCAGGTTCAACCTTTTTACCAATTCACTTTTTATCCTTGTTGAAACTTATTTTTTATTCATTTATAACTGTAATTATGAGTGTATTTAAAAACTATATACACCATATGTTAATAAACTATACATTCATTCAAATCAAAAGATACTCATATAAACTACAAAGTGTATTTTTTCTTACACATAGATCATACAAGATGGTTATTGATAATTGATGAATAGTAGAAAAATTCATTTATTTCAACTAATATGCTATGGAAGTAGTAGATTAAAAAGAGGATAACAAGCATCCCGACAGTGTTAGATAAGTATGTTAAAAGTGTAAATGTTAATTTTGATCAAATAGTTCGGAGTAATTATTGATTTTGGCTTGAATTGAATTCTAAAATTATTAGGAAATACTTATTTAGAAAGTATATTTAATGCTTACATAAGACCCTGGCCTAGGACGCTTTGTTAGCAATATCATTAAAAAAAAGTATTAGTACACCACTTCCAGTTCCATCTCTTTAAAAAGTTTGTCTAAGTAATATGTGTTTAATGGTCAAATTTTTAAAGTGTTGAAACTTCTTAGTGCTTGTTTAGTTGTCATGATAAATTAAATATCCTCGTACAAATCTTAGAAATTGACCCTTACTTGTTTGGTCACCATATGGGAATTGTAAATTCGCAAGAATTTACAATCACCAAGGCGGTTGGGTATTTAAATTCCTCCATTTTACGTGAATTTAGAATCCTAAAAATTCTACAATTCCTACATCTAAAGGAATTGATGGTAACCAAACAATTCTCTTACCAACAAATCATGCGATTTATGAATTTCTATGGGAATTTAGGGCAACCAAACAAGTACTTAATCTCTTTCTTAGATGAATTTGTATTATTGTATATTATGTAGTCATGTCAATTTTTATTTTTATTTTTAGATAATGATAATAGGTTTAAACCGAGGGCCTACATAAATTGGTCATAATATGTATATGTTACCTCTGGTTTTAATAATTGGGCATTGTTTGTGAGTATTAACTAAATTAGTTTATTGAACCAAAGGTAGAATTTATGATATCAACTTATTACTCCATATTATTTTTACTTGAACAGAACTAAAGTTATTATATGTGGTATGGAAATCGTATCATACGACCTATGTTTCATATTAATTATTTGCAACATTTACTAATAACAGATGTTTTGTGTTATGTGCAACAAATGTTCTCTCTTTTGAGGGTGAGGGATAGCTCAAGTAATTAAAGTCTTCCTTTCGATTCCGGGAAATATTGAGAACAATTTCATCCTGGCCTTGTGACTCCCTAGCAGGGCCGTGACAAAAATTTTAGGGGTCCTAGTCTAAAGAAACAAATTAGGCCCTTATATTAATAATATTTAGATGTTATTTTATATTATAGGTAATAGTATTAAAAAAAATCCAAAATATAGAAGCCCTATGTATATTGGGACCATATGCGATATAGCTCCTTGGACCCTCCTCTAAAACGACTTTGTTGCCTACCACAAAAAAAAATGCTTTTTTTTATAAGTTATTTTTTCTTTCATCTCTATTCGTCACATGCATCTTCCACTAATTTTTTTTTTTTCACACAAAGAAATTTTATCTAAAAATCCTTACGAAGGTGCGATGACTTTTGATGGAAAAACAAGGTAAGAAAAATGATTGAGCAACAAACAACTAACAAGAAGATGAGAAAGAGACCTTGTACGCTCCACACTAGTATTTTTCTGTTTGAAACTTGACATTTGACAAATAACGGAAAAAATGAAGAACGCGCGATATGCCTTCATTGAAGTAACATATCATGACATTTACTATTTGGCAATAATTGGTTTCCCGTTAAATCATTCCCCTTCTATGGCCAAGTTTGATAGGAAATTATAAATTTATCATGATTATGTGGTGTATAAAGAAGAAAAAAAAAAGTGTTGAGGTGATGAAAAAAAATGCACGAAGATTAATGTTATGAGGGATATCAAGTTAATATTTGTTAGTGACAAATTATATTTATACGGTAGTATTTTTGTAATTTTTGATATATTATAAGGTAAGTATTTTTAAGGGTATATAACAAGTATATAAAACTTGTGGAAGCAAAAGATGAAAATACCCCCAATATTTGTTTAAGTTATGTTTCTAACAAATATTAACCAACAATTTCTCGTTATAAATGATTGAATTTATTGTGATAATTTATGCGTTGACAAATTAAATAACCCTTAAGTTTGATTATTCATGGCAAGACTAAACTCAATCTCATCATATAGGTGTAGTATAAGATCAATAGCCTGAGGAAGTATTGAGCAATACCAGGGTAATAGTATCACCCTCAAGTCTTAGGCTAAACATGAATATGTGTTTAAAGGTCAAATATTTAAAAGTGTTTAAACTTCTTAGTGCTCGTTTAGTTGCCATGAGAATTGAATTCCTCTATGCAGGCATTTTGAATACATATATTAAATATCCTCATACAAATCTTAGGAATTGACCATTACTCAACCCATTAGTGACCCTTAATTACAATCACCAATGGGTTGAGTATATAAATTCTTCCATTTTGTGGGAATTTAAATTCTATAATTCCTATATCTAAAGGAATTAATGCTAACCAAACAATTCTCTTACCCACAAATTATGTGATTTATGGATTTCTGTGAGAATTTAGAGCAACTAAACAAGCATTGAATCTTTCTCTTAAATGAATTTGTATTATTGTCTCTTTTAGATGAATTTTGTTTTTGTATTATTGTATATTATGTAGTCATGTCAAATTTTTTTTTTTACTAAATAATGATAATATGTGTAAATCGAGGGCCTACATAATTTGGTCGTAATATGTATATGCTACCTCTGGTTTCAATAATTGAGCATTATTTGTGAGTATTAAAAAATTAGTTTATTGAATCAAAGGTAGAATTTATGATATCAACTTATTACTCCGTATCATTTTTTCTTGAACAGAACTAAAGTTATTATTGATATGTGGTATGAAAATCATATCATATAATATAATACCTATATATGTTTCATATAATTTGCAACATTTACTAATAATAGATGATTTGTGTTATTTGCAACAAATGCTCTCTCTTGAGAGTAAGGGGTAGCTCAAATAGTTAAAACTTTTTTTTCGGGTTCCAGGAAATCCGAGGATCGATTCTCATCCTGCCCTTATGGCTCTCTAGCTGGGCCGTGGCAAAATTTTTACGGGTCCTAGTCTAAATAAAACAAATTAAGCCTTTAAATTAATAGTTAATTTAGATGCATATTATTATATATTACAGGCAATAATATTAAAGAATTGAAAATCTAAAATTTAAAGGCCTTATATATATTGGAGTCATGTGTGGTAGGGCTCCTAAGCTCCTTAAACCCCTGAAACGGCCGTGCTGCCTAGCAAAAAAAAAATGCTATATTCCTTTCTTAAGTACTTTTTTCTTTCATCTTTCTTCATCACATCCATCTTTGACTTTATTTTTTTTTTCAGAAATCTTACCTAAAAATCCGCACGAATGTGCCAAGAGTTTTGATGGAAAAAATAAGGTAAGGAAAATGATTGAGCAACAACTAACAACAAGATGAAAGAGACGTACGCTCTACACTAGTATTTTTTCTGTTTGGAACTTGACATTTCACAATAATTGAAAATATGAAAAACACGTGATATGCCTTTATTGAAGAAACATATTATGACATTTTCCTCTTTTCATTTCAATTTATTCTTTACGTTATGTTTTTGGACACTATTCGCAAGACTGTTATTTTTGTTTTACAGGTAAATAAAAATATATTCATATGGTGTATTGTTTGCTTTTTCTTGATTGATTCTATTAGGATATCAATTTTTTATAATTTTTACTAATATAAAATTGAAGATATGAACGTTATAAAATTTACATTGAAAAACGTATATAGATGAAACGTAAATAATAAAATGAAATGGAGGGAGTACTTGACAATAATTGGTTTCGCATTAAGAGCTTGTTTACTTCAGCTTAAAATCAGTTCAATTTCAGCTCAGTTCAGTTCAGTTTAATTCAGTTCAGCTCTTCTTTTATTTTGCTACTCATTAATCCTTTATTAAAAACTTTCAGTTCAACTCCAATCAGTTCAGTTCAGCTATTTTCAGCTGAAGTAAACAGACTCTAACTCATTCACTTTCTATGGCCAAATTTGATAGGAAATTACTCCATATAAATTTATCATAATTATGGGTTTATAAAGAAGAAAAAAAAGGTGTTGAGGTGATAAAAAAAAGACGCACGAAGATTAGTGGTTATAAATGGTTGAATGTATTGTGATAATTTATGACTTGATAAATTAAATACCCCTCAAGTTTAATTATTCATGGCAAGACTAAACACAATCTCACCATATACATCAGATCATTGGGCTGAGGAAGTATTGAGCAACACCAGGATACCGTCTTCTACAACTATTCTAAATAGCCAAAATAGACCCTTCAATTTTTTTTTGGAAATGTGCAAGTACTTCCTTAATACTCTTTCCGTTTTTTTTCCAATCGTAACACTTTAAAAGTTGCATTATTCATATTTTAATCTTTGATTTAATTTGATGTTCAATGCATAAGGAGAAATATAGTCAATATAAATCTCGTTTGATGTGCACTTAATTAATATACAATTATTTTTATAATTTATACAGATACATAATTAGAGTTGTAAATTGTCTATAATTTGTCTTGACAAGAGCGAAAAGTGATTTGTTGCAATTAATTAAAAAAAAACAGAGGGAGTACATACAGAGAAAGAGCAATTTTACTATTTGTACCAAGCAAAGTACAATCAAAGGTAAAATAAAATGCGCTCATTTGATTTGAAGTTTCTGGCTGGATTTGCAAGATGCACTGGTAGTCTTTCTTCCTGAAAAGGTTGGAGATATAATTCATTTGAAATATCTAAGTTTAAGAAGAACAAAGACAAAAGAGCGGCAATGTATAATATAGTCAATTTTACCTTGTCAAAACTTAGTTTCAAATCAAATGAACACAAATTTTACACTAGTTATACATCCTCCAAAAAAGCTTCCAAATTCTATAGATAAGCTACATAATTAACCTACAAACTTTGGATCACACGCGCGCACGTGCGTGACATACACACAACTCTGCCCCTGTGAGGCTGTGATATTAATCAAGTTTGATATAGAGGTATTTTGGAGAATTAAACAAAAATGTGTAGCTTAAACCTTCATAATTAGTACATGTACTCTCTTGTTGCCTTAACATAATCGCAATGATAATAATATCCAATAAAAATTCTTCCTAAAGAGCACCCCTTACCAATCACTTAAAACTATCATTCAAATTGGTCAAAACCTCTAAAAGGTCATCAATAAACTAAAAAGTATTTACCAAATAAGGCCTTCAAGTTAATTACTACTCCATATATAGGCATGAATACATGATAGACATTATGAGTAAATACTAAATAGCAAGGTGTATTGTACTTATTCTGTTACAGTAAAAAAATTTAAGATCAGTATAGTATGTCGTATACAATGAGCAGGGGTAAAACTTTCTTGGTTCTTTTTTACACAAAGTAAATCAACAATTATAGAGCATCTCTAGTTTGATAATATCACATCTTTGATCATCCCCTTGGCAGGCCATCGACGATTAGCAGCACTTAATTAAGTGTTTGAATCGGATATTATTGTTCTGAATTATACTTGACTCCCATCCGATCCTATTAACTATTAACGATCAATTTTCTTAAAACTTAGATTGTGCGATTTAAGTAACATGAAGTAAAAATTGCGTGCTAGAATTTTTCCATTAAAACATGAATATAAGATAGCACAAGATTTTTCCATACAACCATCAAAAACCTTGCTAAATTGCTAAACACACTGTCACTTGTTTAGTGCTATCACATATTCATATCCAACTGATCTAAGTGAGGCACCTCTTTTTTTTTTTTTTTTTAAATAAAATTAAGCTTTTCATTTAAAGATAACTAGTAACCATTCTCTAAATAAAGTAGTTCAAATTATGTTTTCTTTTAGGATATGAACTAATTAAGGAGGTGACTTGGACAATTTGAGATGAAGCAACTCACTATTTGAAAAGTCCGTGGTTGAGAGTGTGTGGTACAGTTTGATGCCTGGTTGATACAATAATCGGCCTCACTATTTAGTTTTCAACTTTTAGATAGTCATTAATTCATGATGCAGGCAACATTCTTGAGCGATATATACGTGGGTGTCTTTTGCTAAAATGACTAGTTTAGCCAAAATATTTACCGATATAACTACTTTTAATATTTAATTTCCAAAGTAGCTATATTTTTGACTAAATAAATTGAATAATATGTAAAAAGATTCTTTCTCTTTTCATCCATAATTGTGTTTCTTTTTATTTTATTTTATTATTTTTTTTGTTTTTGTTTTTTTTAAGGAAAAAAAAAGAAAAAATTAACCTAAATTTATTCATTGTAATTGGTACATTAGTTTTAGTCCTCTAGTTTTCTTATTGCTACAATTTTCCAATCCAAATTCCCACTTTTAGCCATTGATTAATGGTTCTTTGCCCTTCATTATATTATATAATTTTATTTTATGCGTATTGTTTATTTGTTCTTTAATTGCATGTTTGTTTAATTCTTTTTTTGTTCATTTATAGAATAAAATGATTTTTTGCTTTTGTATATGTAGGTTTTTTCTTATTAAAAAAACAAAAACAGAAAAAAAAAATTGGTTGCTTTAGAAGTAATTTAATAAAAAAAAAACAAAAAAAAATCATGTTTTACGTTAAAATGTGAAAAGAAAAAATTAAAAAAAAAAAGTTTATAATTTAGTAAATAGGGGGTTTTACTTAAAAAAATCTAGTTGTTGTAATCTGTATTATTGAAACTTCCATACAAAAAAAATAGTCATTATAGGGGGTCAATACACATTGTTAGTATTATAGCTAGTTTGGGAATTAAATTTTAAAAATAGTCATTATGGTAAATATTTTTGATAAACTAGCTATTTGAGTAAAAAACCCTATATATGCTGAGGTAGGTAGCTCGAATGACTTGGATCTTTAGACAGGTTTCATGTACCTTCATTTATTTGATTTCATTGCATGAAGTATCGACAAGCATGCTAGGTTAGTCCGTCTGCACTGTCAACTGAATCAATTTAGCACAATTAAATTTGCAGCTTACCTTATCCAACCATTCGTAGAATGATTTGTTTGAGGAATTGTATGAAGCAAGTAGATTGAGTAATCCNTAGTTCAAATTATGTTTTCTTTTAGGATATGAACTAATTAAGGAGGTGACTTGGACAATTTGAGATGAAGCAACTCACTATTTGAAAAGTCCGTGGTTGAGAGTGTGTGGTACAGTTTGATGCCTGGTTGATACAATAATCGGCCTCACTATTTAGTTTTCAACTTTTAGATAGTCATTAATTCATGATGCAGGCAACATTCTTGAGCGATATATACGTGGGTGTCTTTTGCTAAAATGACTAGTTTAGCCAAAATATTTACCGATATAACTACTTTTAATATTTAATTTCCAAAGTAGCTATATTTTTGACTAAATAAATTGAATAATATGTAAAAAGATTCTTTCTCTTTTCATCCATAATTGTGTTTCTTTTTATTTTATTTTATTATTTTTTTTGTTTTTGTTTTTTTTAAGGAAAAAAAAAGAAAAAATTAACCTAAATTTATTCATTGTAATTGGTACATTAGTTTTAGTCCTCTAGTTTTCTTATTGCTACAATTTTCCAATCCAAATTCCCACTTTTAGCCATTGATTAATGGTTCTTTGCCCTTCATTATATTATATAATTTTATTTTATGCGTATTGTTTATTTGTTCTTTAATTGCATGTTTGTTTAATTCTTTTTTTGTTCATTTATAGAATAAAATGATTTTTTGCTTTTGTATATGTAGGTTTTTTCTTATTAAAAAAACAAAAACAGAAAAAAAAAATTGGTTGCTTTAGAAGTAATTTAATAAAAAAAAAACAAAAAAAAATCATGTTTTACGTTAAAATGTGAAAAGAAAAAATTAAAAAAAAAAAGTTTATAATTTAGTAAATAGGGGGTTTTACTTAAAAAAATCTAGTTGTTGTAATCTGTATTATTGAAACTTCCATACAAAAAAAATAGTCATTATAGGGGGTCAATACACATTGTTAGTATTATAGCTAGTTTGGGAATTAAATTTTAAAAATAGTCATTATGGTAAATATTTTTGATAAACTAGCTATTTGAGTAAAAAACCCTATATATGCTGAGGTAGGTAGCTCGAATGACTTGGATCTTTAGACAGGTTTCATGTACCTTCATTTATTTGATTTCATTGCATGAAGTATCGACAAGCATGCTAGGTTAGTCCGTCTGCACTGTCAACTGAATCAATTTAGCACAATTAAATTTGCAGCTTACCTTATCCAACCATTCGTAGAATGATTTGTTTGAGGAATTGTATGAAGCAAGTAGATTGAGTAATCCATAAACTTGGACGTTTCTTTGATTAGGGGACTTTACACATTTTAAAATGACATGGTTGCTTCTGTTTTACTCCGGTCAGTTGATATAAGCACATAGTTTCGTAGTATAGCTTCAATTCTCAGACTCAGATGCTCACGTCCTCTTGGGTTAGGATTCTTACGAACTTATGCAGGCAAAAGTCACAAAAAACACTGGAATATGTTTCCGAGTTGTGAATTTGATCAGCTTAATTAATTTCTAATCTATATTCATATACTTTATTTACTAATAAATAAAGAGCTTAAACAGGATGATGCACAGATCGGCTGCTATATTTCCAAGCATCAAGTCGCATACATTAAGGACATTACTCTAAACAAAAGATTAGACATCATGAATGTAAATGTTACAAGGCTCATTTGATAATTGAAGACTAAATACTCCACAAATCATAGTGTTGCCTGATTTGGACAAATTCAACAATTCAGCAATCTGGCAAACACTGTACATTGTTATATATCTGATTCTGTTTTTGATATATTACAATGCAATTAGTCAAGACAATACCAATCTAATAAGGTCCAATTTGAAGAAGTCCAGAGTTTTATTACTGTCGATCACACATATACTTGTTTGAAAGAAAGTGACTGAATGTCCAAAACTTTCATAAATGGACACTGTTTAACTTCTGGTAGGTGTTAAGACGGTATTTTTAAGCTTTGAGTTGCAAAATCAAACGTTGTGGATAAAGCTCAGCCCCGTTTTCTCCGACCTATAGAATCAAAGCTCTACTATAGTAGACATTATTAATTAGCTTCATCAATGAGAAAACCACTCATAAATTAACAAAAACTAAATTTTAACTTTAATTTACAGTACTCCGTAACTAATTTCATGTCAATGTTCAAACAGAACCAAGCAAAGCAAATTTCATTTAAGTATTACATATAACTGACTTTAATAATCCAATTATCGGAGGTCTACAAATAACAGTAGCATTTATGAAAGTAAGCTGTACATTCCTAAAGTTTGACCAATAATGCAATTAACGCCTTAAATACATACCTTAACACCAACTCCTTTGGGCTATTTTCGATCTTATTTTTCTCTGTTTCTATCCTCTCCTTGTTTGTCTGTCAGTTAGCTAATTAGCAAACTTGGTATAAAAAAAAACAAAAATACGAGTACTTAAAATGTAATAATAGGGCTTACAGATAGAAATAACAGTAGCAGTTGGGCAATTCAATCCTAATCTTCAACACGAACCATAGGGATATGGTGAATCTTGGGCCAATCGGTACCGTTTGGGCATTGGCATCCTGGACAACCATATATATGGAGTTGGTATAGGGTAGTGAGGTCGCGGAATGCTTCAGGTAAACTTGTCATTATAGGACAATACAACAATATCAGATATTTAAGAGAGGTGAGACAACTTATCCATTCAGGGAGTTCCTTCAATTCATATATCCAAAGAAGGGAGGTTTGGACAAGTGTTGAAGCCCACTCGGAATTTCAAAGAACGAAGACTAGTATTCAAGGCTTTCCATGGCATACCACCATCTTCATTTACTGTTATGTCTACTTCTTTACAATCATCAAAGATCAAATCCTCCAATGCAGAAAGATGTTCCAGCCCTTTTGAGATGCTTCTCAATCTATCACTACTACAAAATTCCAGAGTTTTGAGGGAAGAAGATAGATTTTTGAAGACTTCTCCTAGTCTTTCAGCGTTCTCCAACTTCCTATCTGTGATAATTTTTAATTTAGTAAGGTGGCGTAGACAATGGTTTGGTAGGAACATTGGCTCTTCTGCATTATCAATAATCAAGCAAGCCCTCTAGCTTACAACCTGACCCTGAAGATGAAGAAGATGACATTGTCATTGTCATTGTCATTGTCATTGTCATTGTAGTCACAATCTTTGACACTAAGAGCTGCTCGTTGCATTTGCTTACGGACAAAAACTCAACACTAGGACAAGGTGGCACCATTTTCAGGTTTGGGCATTGAAATAATTTCATTTTTGATATTTCTTGGTAGTGTTTTAAGCTCATAATTATTTCTGATTATTAGTGTTTGTAGATTCCAAAGATTTGTGATTGATTCGGGGAGTTCTTCATAATCGCTGTCTGAGAGATTGAGGTACCTCAAGTGAATTAGTCGACCGATTGAGGTGGGAAATTTCTTGAATTCAAGGCCATTCAAATCTAACACCCTCAACTTGCTAAATCTTGTTACCAATTGCAGGTCGTGTAGGAGGGTGTTCGGTTTTCTATACATATTTTCTTTCGACAGCAAAAGAAATGTACGTAACTGCATATTGTTTATTGGGATTTCTAGTGAGGAAGTATGTAAACATTCAAATGATAAGTGCAGGATATTGTCATCAAATATCTGATCATTAAGCTTTGCATTTGCATCCAGCCACTATTAGAGCAAGATCGTGCATTTTGCATCGTGCAATGTCCTCCCATAAATTCTTTTCTATATCTTGGAAAAAGCCCCTCTGCAACAAAAGCAAAAAATACTCATTGCCAACTTCTTCTAAACTTTGGGATTCATTAGCAGTAATAAACCCCTCTGCAATCCAAAGCTGTATCAAATCTTCCTTTTCAAACCAATAGTCTTTTGGAAACAAAGCACAATATGCAAAACAATTCTTTAATGATGACGACAAATCGTCATAGCTAAGCCTTAGAATATTCATCATACTACTTTGGAGTTCATGCATGTTTGCAAGACTTGAATGTTTGACAACTGCCAACCACTTGCTCTCATCCTTGCGATAGAGAAGACTTCCCAGAGTCCTAATAGCCAAAGGAACATTTCTACACTTCTTAAGAATTTCCTTCCCAATGTCTACAAGGTTTTGGTTTTGTTGAACCTGTCCTAGCTCAAATGCCAGATGTTCAAATAAATCCCACGACATTTTCTCTGAGATCAACTCAAAGCAATCCTGAACTTTAGGATCATTATATACCAGTTGAGCTAAATGTCAAGTGCTGACTAATTCCCCTTAATCTTAGCCACGCTGCCCACTAACTTCCACCCCTGGATGTTAGTCAAGGCTAAACCCTTCCCTAGTATATAGCTAAGTAATGCAACGAAAGCTTAAATAAAAGAGTAAGAAAAGCACAAGTTTATGAGTATGAGTTTTATTTGTTTGAGAGAAACTGAATACAATGCTTATGTTATTCTCTCTCTCTGTGGGCTGCTTAATGTACAACTGAATGACTCGGGTATTTATATACATCACCCGTCCTACTATAACTAGGATATTCTAACCTTCCTACTACATTTAGGACATCCTACTTCCCTACTGTACCTAGGACATCCTACTTTCCTACTGAATCTAGGACATGTGAGAATACCCTTGAATATTCTACAATTTTCCGGACCCTTCCGGAATGTGCTGAACTACTCTAGACCTTTCAATGAGGTTCTAGAGCCTTCCATACTCTTCCAACGTAGTGGACAACCTTTACACCAAGTATGAACCTCGTTACAGAAATATAGCACTGCCGTCCCCAAAAGTACTACTGATCTGCAGATCCAGTACTATCCTACAGCACTATTATTTCCTGTAGACTGCCTACTATAGGGAGTTGAGTGTTGCTCGCACAACACCTGGGCGGCTCCCCCTGGGATCCTTATGCCCTCGTTCCAAGGCAATAGGTGGGTCATTGGGTCACTCGTGACATGCTCCCCCACCAAAGCCCTTGACGTCCCCGTCAAGGCTGCGAGTCAAATGCCTCGATCTTATCCCAAAATTGCCATAAGTCATCTTCTTTCTCCCATGTTGCCTCGCTTTCCGAGAGTCCCTTCCAATGAACATTGTACTCTTTGTAGCTTGGAACGCCCCTGCGACGGACCACCCTTGTCGCTTCAATCAATTCGATGTCCCGTTCAAACGATGTCACGACAGCCGTGGGAGCTCGTTGTGACTCGCCCCTCGTTGGGATCCTCCATGTCTTCGTGGTAGGACTTCAACATACTCACATGGAACACCGGATGTATCTTCAGCTTGGCTGGCAAGTCCACTTTGTAGGACACCCTTCCAACCTTTCCTAGGATTGGAAACAGTCCTTCATATTTGCGCACCAAACCCTTGTGAACTTTCCGGAATGCTTTAAATTGTTGTGGGAGCAACTTAACCATAACTTAGTCCCCCACTTGATACTCGGCCGGTCTTCGTTGTTTGTCTGCCCATTTTTTCATCTTCTTGGTGGCTTTGCTCAAGTAAGTTTTTGTTATATCCATTTGTTGATCTCACTCCCTTGCAACCCGATATGCAGCGGGACTACTACCCTTGTAGCCTGTCGCAACAACTAATTGTGGTGTCAGTGGTTGTAGACCCATGACAATCTCAAAAGGGCTTTGTTGTGTCGACTCTGACCGCTGCAAGTTGTAGGAGAATTGAGCAAAATCAATTATCCTTGCCCAATTCTTTTGGTTGGCACTCACAAAGTGCCTCAAGTAAAGTTCCAACAAGGCGTTCACCCTCTCCGTTTGCCCATCGGTTTGCGGATGAAAGCTTGTTGAGAAGTGAAGCCTTGACCCCAGCAGCTTGAACAACTCTGTCCAGAACTTTACAGTGAACCTTGGATCCCGATCGCTAATGATAGTCCGAGGAAGTCCCCAATAATTTACGACATTCCTGAAGAATAATATGGCGGCTTGCTCGGCTGTGCAATCCCTAGGTGCTGCGATGAATGTCCCATACTTTGAGAAGCGATCTACAACAACCATGATCGAGCCACACCCATCAGACTTGGGTAAGGCTGATATGAAGTTCATTGATACACTCTCCCATGGCTTCTCAGGTATAGACAATGGTTCCAAGAGCCCAGCTGGAACTTGTTGTTCAATCTTGTCTTGTTGGCACACAAGACAAGTTTTCACATAGGCCTCTATGTCATCCCTCATGTGTGGCCAGTAATATGACTCCTCTAAGAGAGCTAGAGTCTGTTGCATGCATGGATGTCCGGCCCACATTGAGTCATGACACTCCTTCATGATGTCCCGCCTAATATTATCCCACTTAGGCACATACATACGACGACCGGTGGTATAGAGAACCCCATCTTCAACCCAAAACCGTCACGTCTTCCCTTCCATGGCCATCTCCATTAGTGACTTGGCCAATGGATCTTGCTTCATCCCCTCCTTGACCCGCTGAAGGAGGTTGCTAGCAATGCAACTCGTGCTAGCAAGTATAGCCTTGCGACTCAAGGCATCAGCAACGAGATTTACCTTGCTCGGCTTGTATTCCATAGTGTAATCAAACTCTGCCAAGAAGTCTTGCCACCTGGCTTGCTTGGGACTAAGTTTCTTCTGGTTTTGAAAATAACATGTTGCCACGTTGTCGGTCATGATGGTGAACCGACTCCCAAGCAGGTAGTGCCTCCAAATACGCAAGCAATGAATGATTGCAGTCATTTCCTTGTCATGAACATGGTAGCGTCTTTCTGTGTCATTCACCTTCCGAGACTCATATGCAACAGGATGCCCTTCTTGCATAAGCACCCCTCCTATGGCATAGTCTGATGCATCTGTGTGTAACTCAAATATTTTGGAATAGTCGGGTAAGGCTAGAACAGACTCCTCAGTGACAGCTTGTTTCAAGTCATCAAATGCTTCTTGACACTTGTCACTCCACAACCATTGTACCTTCTTTTTTAGCAAGTCGGTTAATGGTGTTGTCCTTGCTGAGTAACTTCTTATGAATCGTCTATAGTAGTTTGCAAGGGGGCACGACTCTACCTAGTTTTTATCATATTTTTAGACCTAGGAATCCAAAATTATTTTTTCTCTCTAGAATTTTAGGATTAATTACTTTGTTCTTGAATTAAAACTTTCAATCAATGCAATTCAATCTTTATTTTGGTAATCTCTTTCCTTATGCTTTTTAATCCTTTTAGTTTCATGATTCTCTTTAATTTCTTAGTTTTTAGTTTAGATTAATTAGTTTTGCTATTTTGGTTCTTAATTTAGTTTTATTAGTGATTAATTTAGTTTTAATTAATTCCTTATTCATAATCATGTTGTTTGATTTCAATTTTGCTTTTGTTCCCTTAATTATGAGTGAGTAGTCGTTTTCTCTAGGGTTAGGGGATCTATGATCATGACTTGAATTTAAATTATGTTCTCTAATTAGTTCTTGGCTTCTAATTGAATTCCTATTATTGATTTCTAGTGATTGCAATTAAATTGTGGCCAGATTTAGTTGTAAGTTTGGTTATTGTTGAAACCGAGGCCGGTAGGTAAGATTACCACAATTAGACCACTGAATAATAGGCAAAAATGAATTTATGCGAGCGAGAGCCGGTAAAGGAGTTTTAAGGGAGTCTAAGTTCGAGAGAGTTAGTGAGCCCTAGTTCAATGAATGCCAATGAATTAATTAGTGAGCGTTAATTGAGGTTGTTGATTGATCATAGTGAACCGATAGCCCTAGGTTTCCATTAATAAAGTTTAATCGTTAATTTCCCGTCATTTCCTTAGTTTCAATTCTTAGTTCTAGAAACCATTTACCGAAATTTCCACCAAGGCCCCTTACACGCTTTAAGCTTTTTAGAGCTAGTAGATTTTAATAGCTTCCCTAAGGATTCGATCCCTACTTCCCTAGCTATATTAGTTAGAGTTGTTCGGTTATTTTTGAGAGGTGTGCGACAACCTGTTCAGTTATTCTTTCTGAACGGATACTATCTGATCTGTCATAGCTTTTTGCTGATTTGAATATTTATGATAATTCCGATAAGGAAGAGATGGTAGAGTCACAATTTAACGAGAATAACATACCACGCGCGGAATGATATGCCGCCACCACCACCAGCAAGGTCCTTAAAAGACTATTCTCAACCGAGTTCTGTAACAGTGGGAGGTGGTTACCGAGTTCCTGATACAGATGCTTTAAATTTCGAATTGAAGTCAGATTTGGTCAATATTAATATGTTTTGTTATAATTTTCAGTTATGTTTAGAACTTTTGTAATGAATTTCTGAACGTTCTGAAAAACTGACGTAATGTTGAGAAATTACATTTGCATATACTCCCTCCCTTCCCATTTGTTTGATACATTTTGACTTGCACACATACCAATGTACTTGTTTGATCTTATATATTTTTTGTTGCGTATATGTAAATATTATAATAATTGGATATTAATAACGTACTCATTGAAATGAATCAAACAACATCCCATATGACTATATTATGTTTTATATATTGAACGTAATTTAAGAGATTCTCTCATCCTATGAATAGTGTCAGATTCCAAACGTATCAAACATTGAGGAACGGAAGGAGTAATATGTTTTTCAATTATGTTTTGAACTTTTGTATATGAATTTCTGAACGTTCAGAAAAAATGACTTAGTGTTCAGATTATAAATTTTAATGTTTACAATTTTTGCAGATAATTCAAACCAGATAATTGTAAATAAAGCTGATGAATCTGAATTGTTGAATATCAAAGTGAACAACGATGAAGAAGCATTCAGAACATTGTTCAATTGAATCTGAACATCAACAATTAAAAAATGAACAACAACATAAAGCTCATATTGGAACAACAGCTACTAAAAAATGATCATCGATCATCAAGTAAAAAAATGAACATCATAGCATATAGTAATAAAATGTAATTTTGAACACCATTCTCAAAAAATTAAACATCATGTCATATAGCAATCAGAAAGGGCCTTACAAAATATAATCATGCATTGATAATAAAAAATGAATATCTGACTTTAAAAGTTGAACATACGTTGAAGAAAAAGAAAATAATTGGAAAAAAAATCAACAATACATTTACTCATTCTTAAAAGCAGCATTTGGACAAAATATAAACATATATAACACATTCATCAATCATATAATACTACATTAATATATAAATGAAGTAAAATTATGAAAAGAATGATATGCTTATGAACATTACTTACAACAACCTAAATATTAATCCTGAACATTACAAAAGGTGCACTACGTCTGCATAATAATACGTAGCGCGTATTAGGCCATCTCCAACAATGGGTCACCCCATAATTTCTCTCTCCTTACCCCATTCGTCCACATCACTTTCCACTAACTTTATTATTTACCCTCCCCATTTCACAATTTCATACCCACATTCATTAACCTCCCCATTTACTTTCTCTCTCCTACTTTTCCTACCCCACCTCTTTTTCTCTCTTCTACTTTTCATACCCCACCAATAATCTAATATCAATAAATTAATATCACCAATAATCTAATATCAATAAATTAATATGATTAATGATACTAATTTCAGATAATAATTATTAAATAAAAATATGATAATCCTAGGGTAATTGGACAATAATTATAGTAATGTTAAAAATAAAGATGAATAAATACACTAAACAAAACACATTAATCCATTAAAGAAAAACATACATGAAATTAAAGAAAGAACAATACAGTTAATTATAAATAAAATACTACAACAGGTAACATTTTTAATCATCATTAGTAGATTATTGATTAATCTGTCAAATATGTTTGGGCAAGTCTCGTTGTAAGGCATTGTAGTTGAAGAATTTTCAGTTGGGTTCATGTTTGTGAGAAATTTTATGAGCAAGAAAAAAAAATGTAGTGTTTGTTGGAAGACAAAAAATTTTTTGATAACCAAATGCATTGTAGTTCTTCTTTTATAGAAATTTATAGATAAGATTGTAATCTATATCTACGGATAGGAATTGTTTTATCAATGCGGATAAGAGTGCAATCTATATGTATGGATACGATTGATTTTATCTAAAGATATTAAAAGATCACATTTACCACTAAAAACAAGTACGTAACTATTACATATATTAAAAAAAGTACATAACTATTATTACATAAAAAACAAATTCAAACAAACAAGTACATAATTATTGGTACATAAAAACAAATAACAAACACAAATAAGTTACACCATAATAATTAAAAGAAAAGAAACAGATAAGTTACTTCATGAACTCTTCCTTAAGCTTTGCAAGATATTCTTCTTCAAATGGTTCAAGATATGATTTTGTTATCAACAATTGCAGCATCTTAAACCTCATTTTAGTTTCATCTCGTTGTTTTTGGTACCCGAGTATCTCAGACATTCCCTTCCTCATAAGACCTCGCTCATTTTGCATAGAACTTAAATTGTTATTGAATTCGTCCAAGCTTGTTGCAACACCTTTTAATTTATTTTGGGCTTTTGGTTTCTTCCAAACTCAGGACGCGCACTTGCTCCAGCTTCGTCGCTTGATCTTTTAGAACTACCTTCACTCACGACAGTTGAATCTTTACCAGACATCCATGTTGGAAGGTGTTGCATTCCTACCCAACAATGGTAAAACTCAAAAGCTTTATCCTTTTTTTGCCTATACAGATCATGGGCTTTAGCCTCAATGTCATTAATAACCTCACCACTAGCTTGCATACGCTCAGTTGCCGCAACTTGTGCTACCCAACAAGTAACGCCTTCATTAATTTGACTCCAACGCCTTTTAATAGCTCTCATGGTTCTCTCGTGCATGGCATTTGGTTTGTTAGCAATTGTTGTGTCATAGGTCCCTTTGATTTCAACCCATAAAGCTCCCTTCTCCCGATCTGTTCCTTTCTCGGCATTTCCGGAACAACTAAGATAAGCAGACACCAAGTGTTTATCCTCCTCTACTGTCCACCTTTCTTTTGAATGCTTCCCTTGCGTACCTGGAGTTACTTCTGTTGGTGGAACTTGAACTTGAACTACATCTTCATCATCACTAAGTGATTGTGTAACAAATTTGCATTTGATTGATATATATTTCTATAATTAGGATGATTGGGATCCATCATTAGCAAATAAGATTTTTTAAAGAATTAATGAGAAATGATGGATTTTTTGAGGTGTTGAAAATATATCAATATTGTTCTCTATTTATAGAGGATAAAAAAAATATGACCATTGATGAAATTTTTTTTAATATATTATGTATAAAAATTTATGCAATTTTGAAATGTTACCGTTGCATGAACTCACCCCAAAAACATTGCCATTGAAATGAAGACATGTGTCAATCATTGGTTGGCTCATGAGTTTTTTGGTTGCTTTTCTTCATTTTCCTCCCGCGCACAAACTCACCACGTTGATGTCATTGATGCTTTGCACAGAAAAGGGAAGGCTCCCCATATGAAGGGGTTCCCTATTTTTGGATGGGTATGGGTCACCTACTCCCATTAATGAGAACCTTACCATATCTCATTTTGATATAATGGGAACCTTCCCATTTCAACCAATGTGGGTGCTCTTAGACACGCGCCCAATATCCAACGGGTGTATATTAGAATCTGCCTGCAAACACTGTGCGTCCATGCGCACCAAATTCCGTTGAACATAACAGAATTCAGGAAATCACCAAATTCCTAAAAAAAAGTTTTGCTGCTTTGATCTCTTCAACCCTCCAAACCCCTACTCAAACTACAACATGAACCAAGAACAACGCACCCTTCTCCTTGAACGTTCCTCCCACTTTCAACCCCCTAAAGGTACAATCTTTTTCAATTAAATTTTCATTCTTTCAATCAAATTAATTATTCCTATCAAATTAATTTCGTGAAAAAAAAAAAAAATTGTAAATGCAGGGGTGAAATTATCCTATGGTACAGCAGGGTTCAGAGCAGATGCAACCCTGCTAAAATCAACAGTGTATAGAGCATCAATAATGGCTGCTTTAAGATCCCTTCAAACTCAATCAGTGATTGGGTTGATGATCACTGCTTCCCATAATAAAGTTTGTGATAATGGTGTCAAAATTGCTGATTCAAATGGTGGAATGTTGTCTCAAAGTTGGGAACCTTTTGCCGATTCTCTTGCTAATGCCTCTGATCCCTTTAGTCTATTTCAGGTTCGGAGTTCTTTGGTTTCTGGGGTTTGTTTAATTTGTTTGCTTTTTTTTTTTTTAATATTGATTGAATTTTGTTCAATTTAGAATGATTGTTTATTTGGGGTTTTTTTTTTTTTTTTTTTGATTTAATTGATTTTGAAGTGGGGGTTAAGTTGTGAAGAATGTTATGTTACATTGCTTATGATTGGAGTTAATTTTGAAAATCAGAGCTGTAGATGTCGGTTTTGCTGGTTTAATGATGAGTATTTGAATATGATGACTGTTTATGGCTGTGTGACTGTGTGACTGTGTGGCTTGCTTGCTTTGAGTCTTTGGTGGTTAAGTTTACTGAGTACCTAAAGTATTCATGTTAGATTGTTAAGTGACATTCCTTGGACATTGTTGTGGGTAGAACATTGTGCTTTGGGTGTAACCTCGGATTGCTGACATGGGTGTGGTTATATACTCGTATAGAACTTGACGAGGTTGTCGAAATTAATAGGATTTATTGAGCCTAAGAATCATAAAAATATATTTGGATTTTTTACCATAAAAAAATGCAAAATGGGTATTTGGCACAACCAGTGTCACTATAGTGAATTCTTAGTTTTAAAAGGTGAGAAGGGCACAAAACCACAAAAGGGTTGTGAGCCTTGTGCCTAGGTGCACTTCAAAAAATAAAAAAATAAAAAAACTGGAAAAAAACCCAGAAAAGCCTAGAGGCGCGCCTTAGTGCACCTTTGAGGCCCTCTGCGCCTGTGCATTCTGAAGCCCCAATTCTGGCACCTAAAGCACTTAGGTGCACGCTTTTAAAACTAAGAATGAAATTTAACTTGCAAGCAAATGCAGAGTCAATATGTCAATAGTCAATATTATCAAATAAATTGACACCTGAATAATTACTTAGTTAAGCAAAATACCAGAACACAGCCCAAAAGATGAATCGACTATTTCCATTTCTTTGGCTTATTACAAATAGGTGCATGAGTTCAAAGGAACCTCTTCACAACCATTCTTTCTTTTACCAAGTTATCATACACAAACATCAGCTTGCTAGAAAGCACGATTTCTCATGGCATCTTTGCTAAGTCTCACTGAAAGTTCAAGTATTATAACAAGATCATGACTTATACTCCACTTATGTCACTAAAACCATCAAATTACAAGGCACATGTGGTACTCAACGAACCAAACATAACTTTTTTATCACAGCATATGGCTTGATATCACTTGCATTAATCATCTCTCTCACAATCTTCAAGCTGTAGTAGGTTTGTTCAATAGATAGATCTCTTATGGCTTTATTGTATGTTATATGATATAATTCTTCTTGGAATGTCTGATCTGATCATGGTGTTTAGACCGATCACCTTTATGGTTGTCGTCTTTGGTTTTTGGAGTTTGTTTGATTTGTTTGATTTTACAATATTGATTGAACTTTGTTCAATTTGCAAGGATTTTGGGGTGTTTTTTGTTTTAAGTGATTTTTAAGTTGTGTTGGTGGTATGTTTGTAAGTAATGAAGTGGGGATTAATTGTGGAGAATGCTTTATTACATTACTTGTGATTGGAGCTTTTTTGAGGATCCCCCTTACAAACATGTGGAATGTCAGGTGAATTGTAGTTGGGTTTTGAATATGGTGTCGTTATCGATCGCCCTTATGATTGTGATCCTGTGGAAGTCAGAGTGTCTGAATGTCGGGAATTTGTTGGATGTTTCTTTCTCTCTTATGGGTGTTTGAATTTCAAAGGGTGGAGATGGAACCTGTTATGTAACTTGTATTGCTTGTATATTGTGTAATTGAAATTAGGGCTGCATTTGAATATGATATATCAAGTGGTATTTGGACTTCAAAGAAAGGTTATGTTGGATATGGATTCTTATTAGGTTCAATTCAATTTTTTCAAAACAGCTTATTGATGATTTTGTGAGGAAGGAAAACATCTCGTTTAGTAATGGTCATCCAGCAGAGATCTTGCTTGGAAGAGACACTCGGCCCAGTGGAGAATCTCTCCTTGATGCTGCAAAACAAGTAATACTTTTTACTTCATGGGCATTTTGTTGCTTCAGTAATGCTAATTATGTATTTATTTACTGAAGATTGAAATGGTCTGTTTATTTGTTTCTAGGGTATCAGCACTATCATTGGGGCAATTTCCCATGATATGGGAATTTTAACTACCCCTCAATTACATTGGATGGTTCGTGCAAGAAACATGGGATTTAACTCAACCGAACATGATTACTTTCAACAACTCTCGCACTCCTTCAGGTTAGTGCATATCTTTCACTCCACATTCTGATCAGCAAATGCGAACCAAATGATGAAATGAACCAATACCTTCTTGAATTAAGGAATTAATACCTTTGCATCTTCTGGTTTAGGTGCTTAGTGGAATTAATTCCAAACGGAAACAAAGCAAAAGAGTTTGGTAAAGTGGTAGTTGATGGGGCTAATGGTGTAGGAGGTGATAAACTTGAAGTTTTGAGAGACTTGTGTGGTGGTCTCGTAATAGAAGTGAGAAACTCTAGCAAAGGAAAAGGTGTTCTAAATGAAGGAGTTGGAGCTGATTTTGTACAAAAAGAGAAGGTCATGCCTTCAGGATTTGGTCCTAGTGATGTTGGACTGAGGTTAGTTGTCTCTTTTTTCATCGTTGGTCGGATAATCTGATCTTTAATATTGTTTTCACTCAACCAAGTAAGCATTTTTTTACTTCTGGTAGTTGATCTAAAGGAGCCTCTTTTAATGACTCATGAAAATTAAGATTTTGGTTTCTTAAACAAGAGCTGAAGTCTTGTTCAGCAAACAGATGAATAGATGATGTTGCAGTTCAATCTGTTTACAACCTTCAAATCCATCCTGGATGGTAATTTTTATGACTGATAAAAGCTCAACTGTAGTTTTTCTGATGTGTCTTCCAACTAGATTTAAAGTTAAACCTTCAGTAAAAGTTCAAAATTATATTCTGGTTACATCTTACATTAACTATGCATATGTGCAAGCAAGGCTAACTGCTGAATAATTCTAGCATTCCAGGTGTGCAAGTTTCGATGGAGATGCAGATAGGCTTGTCTATTTTATTGTGCAACCTGACAGTAAGACGATTGACCTTGTTGACGGGGACAAAATGCTGACATTATTTGCTCTTTACATTAAAGAGCAATTAAATATTCTCAAAGACAATTTAAGCGAAAAAACTTGCAATCCTTATCATCCGCGTCTAGGTGCAGTGCAAACTGCCTATGCTAATGGGGCATCAACCGCTTATCTGAAGAGCTTGGGGTTAGATGTTGTTTTCACTCCCACTGGAGTGAAATATTTACACGAAAAGGCATCTGAATATGATATTGGTGTATACTTTGAAGCCAATGGACACGGCACTATTTTATTTTCTAATACTGTTCTATCTTGGTTGGAGGCTAGAAAAACTGAGCTCTCATCTTCTAGTAAAGGTTAATTGAAGTAAAATTCTATTGTCGCCTTTCAGTATTTTCTTCAAATCTCCAAATAATCAGACTTTTTAACTATATATATTTCCTGTTTTCAGACTCAGAAAGTCAAAAGGCTTTATTGAGATTGTTAGCCGTTAGTAAACTGATCAACCAAGCTGTCGGTGATGCATTGAGTGGATTGTTATTAGTGGAAGGAATCTTACTACATACAGGATGGTCAATTGAGAAATGGAATGAGCTTTACAAGGATCTACCTAGCAGACAGCTGAAGGTTTTTCACTTAAATTACATTCTTTATAAAAAATATACTCCGTGTAATGACCTTGCTATCAGAGAGACAGAGAACCCTTGACCCTGTTTGCTTGACATTAATCTGGCATTTGTTCTATCTTAGTTTACCTTTTGCTAGTATGTTCTAGTTCTTGGTCTCATTTGAACTTTCACTTCAAGCTAAGAGATTTACTCATGTAGAAGGAATTACAAAGAGAGAAATTTGTTGGATTACGCAGTAGACCAGTAGTGGCATACTACATATTCTTTTGTCCTGTGTATCTGATAAAGTGATAAACGTTATCTTCTTTTTTTCAACTGCTATTGAAGTTGATTTCATCTTAAATCGTGTGCTTATCTTTATTGATGTAGGCTAATTAGTCTAATAATCCAATTTGTTGGAGTTTCAGGTCAAGGTTGTCGACAGAACAGCTGTTGTCACTGCAAATGCTGAGACTGTAGTTGTGCAGCCTGCTGGCATCCAAGAATCGATTGACACTGAAATTGGTAAGCTCGTAGTTCTTTACTTGCATGGAATCATGTTCTTATAAGAATTGCTAAAGAAAGATGCTTTGTATAATGTTTAATATTTGTGGAATAATGGATATTAGTGATAGTGGCCGCTGTATATGATGAGCTCTAAATCTATTCATTCCTTTCCCATTTTACAGTTTAGCTTAGATTAACCCATCTACTTCAAATTAAAATAAATCTTGACATTACTTCACTTTTCTTTTTCTTTTTCTGCCCCCCTGAGAGCAGCAAAGTATCATGACGGCAGATGTTTCATCCGACCATCAGGTACAGAGGATGTCATCCGAGTGTATGCTGAAGCAGCCACCCAAGAAGAGGCAGATGGTCTGGCTAATGCTGTAGCAAAGATTGTAGATCAGTTTCTTGGATCTGGTAGCTCCCAATGAACAAGTTGCTCTACTTTGCCCTCTTGTTTTCGTTGCTCCCGAAATACCTGTGAACTTGTGACATTCTTTTTGCCTTGGCTAATCTTTTGTTTTGTTATTTAGTCATATTTTTTAATGACCGTTGGAGATCTTTTGTTCTTGTAATACTTGTAGTTGACTGTATAGTCACTATGCACCGTAGGTTAACAGGATTCAGCACTTATTTGTGATAGTTTTGACACATTTGGGATTGCCGAACAAGAATTAATGGTTGCGAGTATTATTGTCTCACCGAGATGTAAGACATTGAAGCCATTTTGCTTGAACAAGAAGAATTAAGTGTTGTTGCTTATAAGTTCATGCCTCCAGTGACAGTCATATTGATTTTTGGTTAAAGCTATTGCAGCAGCCAATATGAAAGTGTATCCGTGGGAATGATCATATGGACAAATTTTGTACACATTCGAAATTTCCAATAATATTAGATCAGTCAGGGAAACAAACAGGATTAGGCAATGCAATGTGTTATATGAACCGAAAGATTTTATCGATTCAGAAACAGAAAGTGATATCCCATTCTCCGTCATCACTTGAATCGACTGGCAATGGTAGTGTTAACCGAGCTTTAAACAATTAATAATTTGATACTAATTCCATCCTAAATATGGTTTCTAACAATTGAATTTGGAAATTCGAATTGTATGAAACATCATCGTGGACGTCATTTAACCCTAAGATATTGCAATTGAATAATTCCATTCTTTGGAAAATTCATCACTCTAATGAATGTAAGTAATGCTTAAACTCCAATTTGATGAAAAAAGACAATTCAATTCAAAACCCAATAAATTTATCCAATCTCAAAATAAAAAAAAAACCACCGAATTTTTATTCATCCATTTCATTCCATAATCATTAAACTTACTAAACAACAAGACATTGATTTTAAAAAACAACACGAAATTGAGGATCAGCAGAATCAAGAGCAGGAAGAATCTCCCAATGACAAGGCTCAAGTTCTTCGGAAACAGGGCAATACCCGGCAAGTGTAACCTTATCGGCAGAAGCCGCAATTGACCCGAATTCAAAAACGGTAACTTCTTCTTTAGGAAGACGCTGAACTTCCATTGCTCCGTTCATTCCTTGTGCTACTTCTCCTGGTTTTGATGTTTTCTCGGTTTCGGGTTTTGGTTCTTGGGTTTTTTCCTTTTTTCTCCACCATAAAAGACCCATTTTTGTGGAGAGAGAGAAAGTGTGTGGGATGTTGAGAATTGGGAAGGGTTTATCTTTTATCTTGGAAAGAGTAAACGAGAAAGAGGGTTTTTAGTCTATGAATTTCGAGGGCCGATCAATTAATTACTGTGATATTTAAAATTGTGCTTTCTCCGTTTTTTTAGTTGCAACATTTCAAAATATATATTATTTATGTTTTAAATTTTGGTTTAATTTTATGTTCAATATATAAAGAGAAATATAGTCAATATGGATCTCGTTTGATTCGTAAGATGTGCACTTTATTAATATATATTTGTTATAATTTATACAAACATATAATTAGAATTATGGATTGTTAAAAATGTGCCTCGGCATGTGTGAAAAGTAAAATGTTGCAACTAAAAAAACGGAGGGAGTATATCATAATGACATTTTGAGGTAATATGCTAGAAATTTGAGGATAATGTCGACTTTTTATATGCACTTTAAGGGGTAGTTTAGTAAAAAAGTTTTTCAGATTTATTATCAAAATACCATGTGATTTCCATTTTATACATATCACGGTGATTTACCAGATATTGCTCAGATATCTCACAAATAATACCCTTTTGTTACAAGCAAAAGATTATAGAGGTAGTATGTGTTTTGATGCGGTTTGGTAGGTAACACAGATACTTCACTTGGATATCGGATACGTGTGTATGGTGTGTTTAACACTTTAACTTGGTTTCATATAATTTGTTGAGAGCTGGTTACATAAATTTTAATATTTACCGTTGTATTTTACCCTCGTTGAGTGGTTGCTAGAAAAGAGCTATCATATCTTTGGATAAGTTCACTAATTCTTACTTAATATCCTTACACAATTATATAATTATATTTTTTTATTGGAATGACAAGAGCTTAAATTTATTGATAAATTTGACAAAATTATATTATGTTGTTTCCTAAGAAACTAATATATCCCTTCACTTTTGGCCATGTCCCCAATTGATCATCATGCAACATATAGCTTGCTCAATGCTTCATCTTGATTTACTATCATCATGTTATTTGAGAAGAATTATCCATGAATTCTCTTCATCACGATCCTTGTGTAATAATGTGCTTAATTATTGAGTGCAAAACACATAACAAATTGAAATAGAACTACCAATTTTAACAACATTCACAAGTTATGTACATCGCTAATAGATTCAAAAACACATAAAAGACGGGGATTTTGTTGTTCCTCCCAAGGAAGAATCCTCATAACAAACATTCTAATGGATATCTTTGTGTAAAACTAAATTGCTGTGTCTTCTTGTTATGAATCACTGTGTAATAATGTGTCTTGTCATGAATCCTATTGCTTCTGTTACTGATTAGAAATCTCCTTGCACCAAGTTCTTTTCCTGATAACAATATTCTTCACAACAGATGAAGTGCAGCAAAAGAAAACGACGCAATTTCCCCAGAAGATTAACAGTTGCAATGACAGCCTCCCCTTTCTTTCTGTTACTTTTCCACCTAAACTTAGTTGTCAACAATAATAGCAAACAATTTATGTACTACTTACACATCAAAAAATTGCGTACTCTATGATAAAACAAGCATCCCATCAGAAATGCTTGCTTTAAAAAGCAGAGATCCAATGACCTGTTCCGAAACCAATACCAATGATACATTCATATATCAAAGGATAGCATAAGCATCATCGTCATCCAATTTGATGAAGCACATAATGGCTAAAACAAACACAACAAAGGAAGAAAGCTCCATGACTAGGGCACCCCAACAAATAACACCAGCGTGTTTTAGGATAACAGGTATTGCAATACTACCAACCGCTGAAGCCCCCGTTAAGAATTTTGTCGCGTTAAACCAACTGTTAGAGAAATGGAAAAGGTGGCACAAGAAAGACATTTAGTAGTGTAAGGCTAATAGTTTGAATATCGATTTCACAATAACATGATAAGCATCAAAGAACTACCTGTTACCAGAAGATTCAGTGAAAAGTGAAGAGGTATCAGATCCTACAAAGAACATCATAGGCATAGGGAGGATGACATACATGATAACTGCAAAACAGTAACCCAAAATCCAAGACAATGTAAGAGTCTAACACAAAAAATTACAACAATGACAAAAAGAACTCATATCAGTTTTCCCAATAAGAATATAACTGCAGAATCCTACAGCCTCATCAAGAAGTTTCTTCCTAGACAAGTCACGTTACTGCCATGAAACTTGGAAGGTGTGGGTGGATGGGTAATGCAGAGGCATCAAATGCTAAAGACAAAGTACATAAGTCTTTTGAGATGTGGACTTAACAGAAATGTAGATATAATTTAAAGCCTCAAGTCCCAAATAGTTCAACCTCAACAGCTTATAATTTGATTTTGAGCACATTCCCAGAGCCAAATACATAACATATGCAACTGAAACTTTTTCATATTTAAGATTCACAAGACAGTCTATGCAATCAATCAATCACAGCCTTAATCCCAAAAATTAGGGTCGGCTACATAAACCAAAATTAATCATTCCATGTGGTCATCCACATAAATTTTCCCAAGGCAGTCTATGCAATTTGTATAAATTCCAAGATCTATACCTGTAAGCATTGGCCACCAGTTATTGTACAGAGCACATGCCTGCAAACAGCATAAAACAGTTATACTTGAAAGAAAATGATCTTAGCTGGCCACAAGGTTTACAAACTAAACCTTAACTAGAAAACAAGCTAGAAAAGAAAAGCAAAAGGCTGATACAAACCAAAATTTGCAATACAATTCCTCCAGAGACTAGAATTGCCAGGAAAGCAAGCTTTCCACTTTGCACACAAGCCACCATATGCCCGGGTAAATCTGCCATTATGTTGTCTCACTCTCACCACATAGACTGATAACCCTAAAGAAAAATGAAACAAATGAGAAACAGTAGGATAAAAATACGAGAAGGGTGAGAAGCAAAATTAAGAAACAAACTGTTCTAAGCTCTACTTGTTGAATTTGTAAATTGCAACACATCGACCATACTAAGAGCTATTAATGACATGCTTTCAACAAAGTCCACCATTCACTTTTAGCCTACTCTATTTAATTCACCGCCATTGAATACGTACAAATCTTCCACGTGTAGCATCATTTCTACCAAGTAGGGATACTCTGTCGGTAGGAATATAGATTCAGATACAACTATAATCTAATCTAATCTGAAGCGGAGAAAAAATAAAACTGAATCAAAACTAACAAAAAATAAAGAAAAGCTGATTCTAATTCTATTTCTAAAATCCGGCTAATAAGTCACATGCTGCCTATAATCTAACTCATCCAAACCAACCCCAATTCCAAGCCACTAAAAGAGTCACAATTAACAAATGCACCTTGCTTGCTTGAAAGTACATAATTTCTGAACCTAAGTTTCTTCCCAGAGTCTTACTTGCTCACCCTCAAGGCCTCAAGTCAAGTTCAAGTTCTAAGGCTGCAATTAATTGCTTGAAGTGTTGAACCATAGTCCAGATTTCGTCCCACAATCAGAAGATCACGTTGGAGAACAATGCAGTATGACAACTGTTGTTACTTCTGTGCAAAGATTTGAAATAAGCAAAGTTCTACTTCACATTGTTCACTAAGGAGGTGTTTGATATGAAAATTTGCAATGTGGGAAATTGATTCTATAAACCATTTCCTTTAGAATGGTTGGTTAGAGGAAAAAGTAATAAAAACCGTTACTAAGCAGTAAGTGTTTCCATTATTTTGTTTCTAGACTTTAGGTAGTGGAAACAAATAATGCTTTTCCTCAGATAAAAGGCAACCCCCCCCCCCCTCTCCATTCTTTTATTTCATTTTCATCGATCAAATCTCTACTCCACTTTTTTCATAATATATTCCACCAAGTCTTCATCAATTCCACAAATTCGATAGATCAAATCCCGGTAAATTTCCCAATTTGTTCAAATGAAACCTAGATCTCCACATTCAAACGTTTATTTTTCATGATAATCTCCAACAATCGTTCTTTGTTGCTCTTTTTGACTTCCATTTTTAATTTGGTGAGGAAGAAGGCTGAGGGATGAAGTTAACACCAATCGAGGAGGAAGGTTAATGGATATGGCGGCATCGATATTGATGTAGAAGTTGTGGCTTTCAAGGAAGGTTGATAAAGGTTGTGTTTTTGGATTTTGGTTCATGTTAATTAATTGTTTGAGTGCTTTTTGGTTTGTGAATCTGGCGTTGAATTTCTGGTTTTCAATTTGATTGTTTTTATCCAAATTTGGATTATATTCTCAAATTGTAAAGTGTACAGAGTACTTAGATGCAAATTCCTGAAATCAGTTTTGTTTAGCACTTGTTGCTACTATGATGTTGATTTTTGTTGTTTTTATTGTGATGATGTTAATGAAAGTTGAGTTGATGGTTTTGGGCGTTTACGTTTTCTTAATAACACCAAACAACTAATAAAGGAAACATTTTTTATTACCCTTTCCTCCCCTATTTTGTTTCCAATCCATTACAAATACACAAGTAGGGAAGAGATATCCACACCTACTAGTTTTCAACTTCTTTTTCTGGATGATTACTACCAAAACTTCATCCTCCTTAAATACTACATCCTTCATTCCTTCCTTTCATTGGGAACAGTTCAACATAAGTAGCTTGTCTTTTAGTGAAAAAATCAACAACCACAACTAAAACATTCACCAACAGCTATCTAAGAGATCTCTTAGTCATATCATAGCATACACAAAGTCATTGAATCCAAGTTAGTAGTGAAATTATATCTAAATTGAACATTAAAATTTTGAAATCATTGAAACTCTAAGTTCCAGCTATAGAATTGTCTATATGGAAATACAATATTTCTGGCTCATTTTTTCTAATCAATGAATTAGTGACTTAAAGACCACCCAATCTAAAAACGCGTTGGAAAAAGGGCCTAGGCAGTACGTACAATGCTACCATTAGTTTCATGTATCTGCTATTCTCAGCTTGGGCTTTAACCTTTCAATACTCTAAACATGATGATATCCCTTATTGAATAAGTACTTAGTTTTGCATTAAAAACTAGCTCATTCAGCAAAGCAAAGTGTCGCTTTAAGAACGTATTCACTAGAAATTAAAGATCCTCGTACATAACCAATGAATCCTACAAATGTTCATAGAATCATCAATTTCAATTCCTCTAATCCCAATAATCATCCAAACAAGGAATTATAATTTGTAACTCGTACGGTTATGAGTAGCTATGGATCTATCGTCTTATCATCCAATTTCAACTATCATTGATAATAGACACAAAACCAACAAATAGTTCATCAACAGCTAAACAAAAAAAATGACATCTCCTTTTTGATTTCCATAACACCCTAATCTTTGATTAGCATTAAAAGCATGATTGCTTAGCCAAGATGGTAATTGTTGCAATTTTTAACAAATATAAAACCCAGAATAATATTTCCTTATTACATAATGGACATACTTATACATCCAAAAATTCCCACTATACGCACACTTAAATCTATTTGTGACTTTTATCGAAAATAACAAAAATTATACAATAAATTTCCAACAATGTTAATAAAAAAATCATCACACAAACATATAATATAATAAAAATACGTAAAAGTGATGATCAATTGAATCAATAGTTAAACAGAGGTTTTTGGTTCAATATTCTAACTTTAAAATAAAATTTCGAAATTGAATAAAAAAAATTAAATTAACATACCAGGCGAAGTCTTGGAAGCGAAGAAATCGAGAGGATAGTGAAGTTGGTTGGGAAGGAGATGAAAAGTGCGGAGGATTAAGGCACGTTGACAGATTGATTCACCCACTATTTCAGAAACAACAAGGGTATGGCCGTATGGGAGATATATTCCTGGGAATTGAGAGATCCGGAGATCGAAACTCAATAACGACAATTACGAACGATGTTGTTTTTAACTTATTTCAGCTATTTTGGACTGACATAAATAATGCGGAATTAAAAATTAATTTGAAATGAAAATAAGTAAAGATTGTTATAAACTAGGATTTTAGTAGAGAGTATTTGTGGGGAGGAGAATCGATTTGTTTTCTTATTCAGTACCAAATATATATATACAAGCATAAACTAGGGTTTCCTGTAGAATAAACCCTAGTATCCAGAACATTCTAGATCATACCAAAGGGGTATAATGGACATCCATAAAATAATAATATTTTATAACACTCCCCCTTGGATGTCCATTATAAAGCAAATATACATCATTTTATAATACGCATGTGCAATGCTGTCTCATTAAAAACCTTAACAGGAAAACCCAGTGGGAAAAACCATAGCAAGAGTACAGCGCGCATTGACTCCCCCTCATGATATCATCCGTTGAGATCCTTGAGATGACGCAACCCGATTNGATGTTAAAAAAAAAATTAGGAGAAAATAGGTATTACTCTGTATTTTAATTTTTTTTGTTAAAATACTACACATTTATTATTAATTACTTCCTTGCTTCGAATATACGTATATATATTACTTTATAGTTTATAATATAAGGCTAGGCAACAGGTACCAAATTTGAAGGAATTAGACCTTAAGAAAAAGGGGTTGTGTTAATAGTTTTACAAGAGTTGATACACATATAACTATTGTATGTGGGCTCTTACATATACAATATCAATCACAATTAAACACCTCAATAACACAAAATGAAAAGGGATAAAATTAAAAATTTATTAAAGATATACCTTTTTAATATACCTAATGATATATTGTCACCTCAAATTGTATGCGGAATCTACATATAACACTTTTATGTGAAGAAATTGAAGTAGTTACACAATATGCTAAATCATTTTGCAAAATAATTGCTTTAAAGCACAATGCTAAACTAAATTTACAATTTTTAAACTCAAAGTATTTCTTAAAAACTTTGTATCGTCTTTAATCCATTGTAATAGCAACTATTTGAAATCAATTTAGCTCGGCTAATTGGAGAAAGCTCAAAGCCAAAGATTATGAATTTGGTGCAATGGTACACCACTTGAATTCCAAAGGAATCAATTTGGGTTCATGTCTCGTACACACATGTAGAAAAATTCTTGATCATCTTTCTCCCACAAATAGGGCTAAGCAAAGGTCCGGACCATACCTAAATTTGGACCGGACCGGACCAACAAATCTAGTTCAGGTCCAGGTCCAACAAAAATTGGGGTGTCGTTCTTCCGGTCCGGTCCGACCCAAAGCCGAGGTTTTCAGGCCCGGACCGGTGAACCGGAATAATTATTAAAAATATTTTTTGTTTCAAAAATTAATAAGTAAAACTTGTAAAGTTATAATATAGTTGGACGTATTTGAGTATTTAATGTTTGTAAGCGTTACTAATTAGATTGTATGTCGTTAATTTGGATTCTATGTTATTATGTTTGAAGTTTAAGTCTATAAGATAAGTAACAACAAGTCTAACCGCTCCAACAGGTTTTTTATTAAAATTTTCAATTGAAAGATCAAAAAACATACTACAAAACAGATTTAACAGGTCCGGTTCAAATTTTGACCGGAATGAATTCAGCCCTACCCACAAATGTGCGCCTGAGAATCTAGACGAGGTGCATGCCTGATACTAAAACCTCAGTCGACTCGAGTCCCCTATCATTTGGAACCCAACAATTAAATCCAAGTCATCTTGAAGCACCAAAAATGTCATCTTCAACCTCCAGAAAACGCCGAAAACCAACCCCTAAAACCCAAAACTCCACCATTACAGCCACCGCAAACCCCTCTCAATCACCATCATCTTCAACCCTCACATCATTACTCTCAGAAGTTGAGCCACCACCTAATGTACTCCCTTCTAAATCCGATTTCCTCAAGCTAATCTTAATCATCATAATTGCCGCATCAATCGCTACTTTCTGTAGCTTCATCTTCACTCTATTTAATCGTACTTCTAAACCTTTTTGTGATTCTGATTTCAGCGATTACTATGTCTCAATTTCTGGTAATTTATCGGTAACTTTGTCGTTTTGGTTGAATTAATCGTTGTTAAGGATATAAATTCAATTATTTAACTGGAAAATTATCTTTGTATCATTGGTATCATCCTTCATTTTATTCAATAATGTTCGAGTATATTGTTTGAATTTTGAGGAAATGTGAGTATTTAACTTTTTTTTTTTTGAGATTTTTTAAATTATGCTGTTAATTTTAGTTCTCTAAGTTAAGAGTTACAGAAATATTTTGGATTTCGTAATTTGGAGTGATTGTTAATGAATTATGATTGAACTGTTGAAGTATACACTAAAACCTCCATTATGTTTGAAATTTTATTTATTTCTTCCTTATAATTAATAGTTTTTGTGAAATTAGAAGACCTATGTTTTGTAAAAGTATCATATACATATTCTACATGGTGCCCCCGGTATTTGGTTTTCTACATTGTGTCCTCTCAACTTAAAACTTCTACATGGTGCCCGTAAGGTTCATTAAGTGACTAAGCCATGACCTTTTCGTTAAATATGTCACAATTTCAATCTCAATTTGGGGGCTCATACGCCTTAACTCATGTTCCATACTTTTTTCGTTCCCTTGCAATTAAAGGAGCACTATGGCTCATACAACCAATAATTTACGAGCATTTAATATTTGTTTAACTACAAGGTCATGGCATAGTAACTAATTGAACCTCAAGGCACCACGTGGAAGTTTTAATTTGAGAGGACACAACGTGGAAAATCCAATACGTCAAGGGGCACAATGTAGAAAAACCCAAAAAAATAATAACGAAACTAATAAAATTTATCTTACATTTGATAATCATGAAGATCTATGTGAGCCTTGTCCAAGTCATGGAAGGTGTTTCAATGGCCTGTTGGAATGCAATCCAGGATACAGGAAGTACAGAAAATTGTGTATTGAAGACGGAGATATCTATGAAGCAGTTAAGAAACTTGTATGTTGTTTCACTGTGTTTGTAGATTAGCCATGTACTCGCTGCATCGATTGAGTTAATTTGCGTAAAAGTTACCTTTCTATG
The DNA here is from genome assembly GCA_016808085.1 of Suaeda aralocaspica. NCBI lineage: Eukaryota > Viridiplantae > Streptophyta > Magnoliopsida > Caryophyllales > Amaranthaceae > Suaeda > Suaeda aralocaspica. The sequence goes on from PYUH01000036.1 coordinate 5,624,525, forward strand.
ATGCTACGATTTAATTCGATGTACTGATTGTTGGATTAATGGTTTTAGTCAGGGTGGGCAAAGGGTCATCTATGTGAAGCACATGCTCACTATATGTGTTATGGCGTCGGAGCTATTTGGGTGTGTCGCCTAACTGCAGTCAAACTTATTTTCATATGGTATCTCTTTATAGGCTTTAAACTGAGAGTGCCGCAATCAATGCTGACGCCGTTCAATATTCCTAATGATTTTGTGGTTAGGTTTCCGAAGGTAACTTGAAGAATTTGCTGGACAAACAACGGGTGTTACAAGGTTCTACAGATGATGAAATCATACATGTATTCACAAAAGAAAGAGCTATGGAGGACATTAACGAACTGTTGGATTCAAGAACCAATTTGAATGGGTATGCTTTCTTCCTCTGCAACTCCGACACTACATATTGAATGACTGCAAGAACCCAATTCGAGTAGTTAGTTTTATGTGTTCCTTTTTCGTGTACCCTGACATGCATATACTCTATTATGTTATCTATGTTATAAATTTTATTTCATGCTGTAATATATTATGCTTCTTTCATTGCAGGGTCAAAGAATTTAAGTGTCCTGATATATTAGCTGAAAGTTACAGACCACTAACTTGTTGTGTCCGACAATGGATGGCTAAGAATCTTCTACTTCTCTTGGCAGTATTTGGATTGGTATTCAACTTCATGTGGCAGCTTCAATACTTAGCGTTTTTTTTTTTTAAAACTTCATGATCATCATGATGATATTGACTTTTACAGCTTGCAGGATGTATAGCGTTGGTCTTCAAATTTCGCAGAAAATGGTACTTGACAAGGAGAGCAGAGCATCTGTACCACCAGGTTGGTATTAACACAACCGTCTTGGAGTATTGTAAATAGGTTGCTAGTTCTTGCATCGAGATTACTGGAATTAAATATTTAAATGATTATTTATAGCAAGTCAAATTTTGATGCCTCCAAGAGGAATTCTAGAATAGTATGGAGGGGTAGACAACATTGAGGCTGGCCATCAATAATTAGTTTTAAATAGCCTTTTACTGGGGAAAACAAAAAAAATATGGCCACAACATGCGCAACATTGCTTTTATTTAAAGCTTGGTCTGAACTCTACCTTTATTTCGTCTGTAATATTTGACCCGGAAATACAGAGGACTCAGACCACAGTGTATGCACAGTCACTTTTGATTGTCATTATAGAAGTTATCAATTAATGATTATTGAGTAGAGCTGTGAGTGAAATGTGTAATTTGCAATAAAAACAATAATGTCATCAACAATTTATGGCCACTTGGCCAATGTTTGATGTCTTTTCCCCTAGTAGCAATAAAGAGCATAGTTTAGAATGACAACAATGGAGTGCCACACTGTTATTTATGTATATGTAGGGCAAATGGCCTTCTCTTGGAGCAAACTTGATTATGGAGGGGTGTCGCGGCAAATATTGGTTTCGGCGTCGGAGTTGAAATAGAGGGCGTGAATTACTACCAAACAGGGGGGAGAATTGTGCTCATACACGTCAATAAGGAGAAGTAAAACCAATTTGACGGAGTACCCACCTCGTTCAACAAAGAATAGTGTTACTGGATTTAGGATTCGGCGACGGAATTGAAACAAGTTGCACAGTACTATTGAATGGGGTGCCAAAGGTATGGCCTTGACTCCTTGAGATTGTCCAAGACAAAGCAGAGTGATTCTAATGGAAAGTAGAAAGGAAAAAAAAAAAAAAGAGAGGAAAAAAGGAAGTTCAAAGTTTAAGTACTCCAATGCCTAAACTCCAGTAAGAAGGAAAGCAAATTATAAAATAGAAAAGAAAAAGGAAAAAAAAAGGGTCAAAGGTTATGAGGTTGTGTATTAGTGTATTCACAACTTACAAGTTAGGAAACAAATTCTAGAGGGAAAACAAGAAAGAAGAAGTAGAGTTTGGTCTAAAAGAAATATGATCAATTTTTATTTTTTTTAACTTTAGTAAGAGTAAGTTGGAAATTATTTTAATAAGGTGTGGCATCGAGTAAATAAGTGATAGAATTTGATCAAAGATAAAATTTTATCCATCTAAGAAATTGTGCTTTGACTTTTTTTTACATACTTCCAAGTCAAATGACTTACTCACGAGCAAAACACTTCAAAATGTGTACGTGACATGGGCTTAAAAAAATGACTTCAAAGTCAAACACGTCGAGACCCTGTCACAAGTAAACACTTCAAGTCGAGTACATGACACAATCTCGAGGAGGCAATTTGTAAACACCGAAAATTTATTAAGGTGACAAATTAAAATGAACTAATTATTTGAGTTAAATAAAATTAATATATGCTCATTATAATTAATTTAGCCCTTAAATTAAAGAATCCAAATTAATAAAATAATTTGGGTAATATTAAATAATTTAGGCCAATTATATTATTAGTTCAAATAAAATGGCTATTGGGCCAAAAAGACTAAAAGACTTCCAAGTCATCGAAATGCTCAAATCCCACAGCTACCGCGTCCATAATGGAGGTGAAATTCTCCTACAAATACCAATGTCCTCAAATTCAGAAAAGCAGAAATTTAAAGTCAATTGAAGACCATCCAAAGGAATTCACAGATTCTCTCTATTAACAATCAAGAAGCTCTACCAAATTGTGCGGATTGTTTAGGGGACACATATACACATTCAAAGCGAGATTGAAGCCCGTGGCTCTCACTTGAACATTGTTATACAAATTTGGTTGACGTCGACAGGTGTCTAACAGAAGACTTAGTTTTTTTTATATAAACTATTTACAAAGATTGTGCCTACATTCAAATTATAAATAAAATTACATTTGTTTACTCAATTGCTTATCGTTGACTTTGATTTGAAATTTTGTATCAAGAGGAAGTACTTAGACTTTTAACCTAAAATCCTTTGGTTTCTTTCATTCAAGTGCATCACCAATCTGTCAACATAACCATTTTCCACTCTTAACATTCTTCAATGCTTTTTTGATTTGACTTAAAAAATAGTTGACTGTTTACATATTGGTAGGAACTTGGTTTATTTCATCTCTAAGTGCGCCAAAGATTCCATCTGTAGAGTTTTGATGCTATTGATAATTTAATATATTTGAAGTGTGGAACCTCATGCTATATTTGCTTTCAGTAGTGTTCCATCTATTAATTCTGATGAGTGAAACACGTCTTTAAACTTCTCTTTGAAAAAATGACAGGTTTGTGACATACTTGAGGACAATGCTTTAATGTCTCAAAGCATGGGTGACAAAGAACCCTGGTTGATTGCTTCAAGGCTTCAAGATCATCTACTTACTCCCAAGGAAAGAAAAGATCCTCTTCTGTGGAAGATGGTAATGTTTTCCTCTTGACTCATATCCTACACCCATAGGAGTTCTTGACGCATCTTACATATGTTATCTTCATTTGTTTTTGGATATTTATACCGTAGCCTCTTAGTTGTTACCCAGTCTGTTTTTTCCCCTTTCTGTTTCCTTCCAAACAGTATGCTGTTCAAAGTAAAAGGACTAGTTCTAATGCTTATGCATTTTATCAAGTCACTAAATTTCAAAATTTTCACTGCCCTCTCTTGCTAAAGAGGGATTGGGGTGTGCTTGGGGTTGAGTTGTTGAATATCTAGAAAATGAAAGGGCTAGTTCCAAACTTCCAATGCTGCTATCAACAATGTAATTTGATCTATCTTAGTTGCTAAGCTCTTGAATGGCAGGAGCTTTACTTATTGCTAACATGAATATATTGAAATTCTCAATTGGAGCTATGAGCCATGGTGATTGGAATAACTGTGTATAGTGTTGCTACCAATTCAAATATTAGTACAATGGTTTACTTTCTGAAATTGTTTTTTTTTTTTTTTTTCTATTTTCAAAAAGGGATTAACCCCATTCATTTATGTTTGATACTTTAATCTCATGCTCTGGCCATGGATCAATAAGTCTATCTACTAATGATGTTTGCGCTTCTGGTTGCACAATATGTTTTTTTTCTCCTCCACGTGACTATATGTGTTTCTGTCTTCTATTGATGTCTAATTCTATTTCCTTATATTAGGTCGAAAAATTGGTGGAGTTCGATTCTCGTTTGGGCCGCTATCCAAAGCTTGTGAAGGGTGAACCAAAAGTGGTGTGGGAATGGCAAGGTAAGCAGATGTAGTATTAAATTTTGTATTTAACTTGTAATTAGGTATTCCAGTTAGTTATCTTTGAGCCTAATGTGCAGCATGTCTATATAGATGGATTTTGTCTAAGACAATAAGAGATTGTAGTTAACTGAAGTAGGGCTAAAGTAGTAAAGTGCACTCAGTCAATAATTTTGATCATCTCATTGAAGTGGAGCTAATAGGCAACGGGAGTATGTAGTAGTTGACTTGTACGTGTGGAAAGAGCATTGGTCTGGTTGATGTTTATTTACACTAGCTGCTAACAATTGCGTAGTGGAGATATTCTAGTCTGTTCTATCAGATACCCTTGTTTTTGGCTCTCGCAAACATGATGGTTCTTCATTTTGAATTGTTAATGTTTCACACTTTCACACTTCCCTTTTGTTTCTACTTTATCAGGTGCCTGTGTTCAGTCTATTCTTTTTATATTTATAATCTATCTAATCTATCTTATTTTCCTTACTCCCCAGTAGTGGAAGATTTTTGAGTTCTTCAAAGAGGAAGAAGGTGGAGAAAGGCAAACTGAATTTTGGTTTAGGTGCGGAAATTCATTGAACCTGAAGTATCAACTACCTGATACGTGATTTAAAAGCCTTTTGTAATATGCATATACTCGTTTGAAGGTTCACTGCTTTCACATTACTATTCTGATTTTCAGGTTTGGATTTTGACAATTCAAAGCAATGTTTTTACTGCCTACTGCTTATATGCTTGTGAAGTATGCATGCTTGAGGCGAGTCTTGCACATTTTGGACACTTTGATCTGGTAATTTTGAAGATGAATTGTGTGAAGTAGATAAATTGGCCCATGTTAAATGACACTATTCTTTTTGTGCAGGCCTTTAGATGATGGTGTATAAATATTCATATTACTAGAACGATTGATCGAATCTTGTTGCCAATTTGTCATAGATGTGGGGAGGAGGAGGATAATGGAAAACTGGACGGGTTGTACTGATCTTTTTCCTTCCTGTAGCCTGTAGGTTGTGTGAGGGGAGTTTTGTTACCATGAGGGAGCATTCTTCAATTCTAGCTTGCTGTTTTGGGATCAAAGTTGGCGGGCAGTAATTGAGTAAACAAAAACGAAAATCATACTAGTTAGGACATACCACATAATTTTGTAATGCAGAGATGTACTTAGCAATTAGCATTTTGATCATGCTCTCCGGGCAATTGTATAGGTTTAGTTAAAGCCTTTAAGGAGGTTTTATTTGTCACGAGTACTAGTAGAATTTCCAATTTATAAATATTGCTATACTGTAAATTGGATTTATCATATGAAAATTGTTAGAAGTTTTTGGTGATCTTGGATATGTGCTTGTAGGCAACTGCTAATCTTTTACTTGATCTTCGCCATGCGACTCCTAGTTAACTCAAAATTACATGGATGAGAAATTAAAATTACTTGATTAGATGATCCAAACAATGAGAAATTATACATTTTCATAATTATTATGGATTCATAACAAATTAATAATATAGGGAATGTGAGTATTGTGAATTTGTGATATAGTGCAAGTGTGTTGTGATATGATAAAAGTTGTCAATTTTATAAAACAACTAGTTGTATAACCAAAGGAGAAAAAAAAAAAATTCATTTGATTTGCAATAAGCTAAAAACTAGTTTCAAATCTAATGAATATATTTTTGGTCTTTGGTAATAAGATACATTCCAAAAAATTGTTCATTTGATTCAAACCTAATTTTAGCTCATTTGTAATTAAATGAACAATTTTTTTGTTGGTGTAATATTATACATTGTTAGGTACATTCAATTGTACTAAAAATTATCCATCGAGATACAAATGTTTCCTAAATAATTATAGAATGTGTTAGAAATTCATAATTTATTACTTTATGTATAGAAATAAATAAAATTTTTCTTTCTTGTGCAAGAGAGGCACAAACACGAACGGTAAGGATCGATCAAGAATTTCGTAAAAGTGACCAATATGTTAATCGATTAGAATTTCCCTCCAATAAAGTTCATTTTCGTCAACATCTTGTGATTCCAAAAAAAAAAAAAAAAAAAATGGTCTGACGGTCGATAGTACATGTTTGTTTTATGTCGTTAATCTCTTATGTTCTAATGTTCTTATTTGTTGGGTTTGTACTTTCTACGCTGCAGTTTCCTTCTCTGTACTATACTCTGAACTCTGAAGTCTCCATTAAAACAGCTTCTGTGTTTCCTCTCCTTTCTCAGGTAAATTCTCGTCCTTTATTTCTAGGGTTTTAGCTTCGCACTATCGTTTATTGAAATGTTATTATCCTCAATTAGGGTTCTTCTGAGATGGATTATTCAACTATTGTTTATATTTACTGAATTTATGTATGATTCTAGTTACACATTTTGTTGCTTTAAATTCTGTTGATGATAAGACTTTTATGTGATTCTTTTGAGGTTTAATTTGTTGAATTCAGTCATATTTGTTTGCTAATTTATTGCATGATTTTGCTTACAACTTTACAATGTCAAATTTGGACTATAACAGTGAGCCTTTGCTCCCTGAGGGTCTCGGCAACCGTCTTGCGGTCTTGCCGAAATGCCGACCTTGAGTTTGTTGTTACCTGCTTTGTGCTGCTGTGGACGAACTGTTGCGGCGAAGTTTCTAATGTGTTGTTGCAAATTTGAAATCGCGGACTTATTGATGTAGCGGTGTTGGAGTTATGATTACATTATGAAAGTTAAAGTTCAAAATGTTGTGAAACTTGAAATGTCTAGTGAGCTAGCGGATGATGTAATTAGTAGCACAAAAAGAACCTCACTTAAGTTGATATAACCCCATGGGGTAGTGGAGATGTGCATGCTACGTCGGTTGTGTGGGCATCAAAGGTTGGATAAATTTAAGGAATTAGGTTATTAGAAAGAAGGTAGGATTATAGAAGATGCGTATATTGAGGATAAGATGAGGGATAATCGTCTTAGTTAGTTTTGACATGTAAGATGGAGATTAAGTAACTTACTATTAAGGAGGCGTGAAGAGTGGCAAAAGGAGGAGAGGTTGAGAAAGACCTAAACAAACTTGGATGAGTATGGGTGGTGGCAATATGAGGTTATTGGGGCTTGGGATAATTTGACATTAAATAGGAAAGAATGGAGAAAGAGGATTTTTCAGACTATAATTTCCCTTATTGATCCATTTCTAGTTGACTCTATATTATTTTGGGACTAAGGTTGTGTTGGTGGTGGTGGTGAATCGATACAATCCTAGATGTTGTTTGTCTTTTGTAGTGGAATGTGAAAACTTTAGACATTTCATGATCCTTTTAATGTATTTGACTTTGAGTACTACTACATATATGATTCATTACAATTTAGTAGTGCTCAGTTTTTACCGACTGCCATACAGCCATAACCATACATTTTGAATCCTAGTGACCTAGCTCTTTGTTGCTTTTGGATAAGCGCATTTGAGTAAGTAGGTTGGATGTGTCTTATTAATGACCGATTTGGCACTCTTGGTTTTCGAAAAAGCACCAATGCCAAACTGTATATTTTCTGTTGCAATATTCCAACGGTTGTCCAAAGTCAAAACTCAAACAATTATGTATAAAATAAGTTGTCAACTGTCGAGTTGAGCTAGTATAGTTTTGAGTGTTGATGAAAAAGTGATGGAGTTGGATTGAGCTTGCTTATGTTTGGGCGAAATCAAGGTCAAACTGAGTTGAGTTGAATTGGAGCCTTGGAGGGCTTGTTGAGCCTTTTGGCCATCTTGCATCCCTAATCTCAATTCTATTAACTTCACACAATTGCATCATCTTGACAAGGTTAGAGATGAATGGATGCCATGATAGTAACTTGTTCTTGGAATAATTTGGTCGAGGATAGGATCACTGGACTAGGCTGTTACTTTAACTCCCTAGAAATTTTATTGGAAACATTTTAAGGTGGGATTTGCTTAATTCCCAAGTTTATTCTCTCTGAATTTTAAAATTTATTGTTAATGTGTGTTGGTTTGTTGTTTGGCAAGATTCAAAACAATTGCTCTCAATTCTTGCCTTGATTGTTTAGTTTTGATCCTGACCAGTTTCACTGACAGACCAGTTTTACAATGGTAAAATTTAATATGGGGAAACTGTATATTGGCCAGCTGTTCTGTTTGTGGCTATTGTAGGTGGTACTTCTTGGTTTATCATAAATAGAGGTTTTTGGTCGATTAAAAGGAACAGTCTGGCCTTACGTTTGCTAATACATTCAGCCATTTCCATACACTTTGTGCATGTTGCATGTTTAACTAAATTAAGCTATTCACTTACAATGATAGACAAGGGTGTATTTAGTGCTTGTTTGGTTACCCTCAATCCCCACAAGTATTCACAAATCCCATGATTTGTTGGTAGAGAAGTTGTTTGGTTTCCCTCAATTCCTCAAAATGTAAGAATTGTAGAATCCATGGGTATTCCAAATGCCTACAAAATGGGGGAATAAAAACCCAACTTTCCCGTGGGGTTTAAAAATTCCTAGGATTTCACAACTCCCATATGTCAACCATACAAGTTATGGTCAATTCTTAAGATTTGTACAAGGGTATTAAATTCCTGTATTTTTTAAACGCCGGTAGGAATTCAATTCCCATAGCAATCAAACAAGCACTTAGTACTTTTAAAGATTTCAGTTTCTAAACCTGCTTGCAACTTTACATATCATGTATAGACTATAGTCCAATGAGACATCTTCTCCACTGTTTCTGTGTGCATGTATTTGTATGAAATTTAACCTTATTTCTATTTCTCTGTTTCTGAAAATTTTGGTTGGGAATAGTTTGGTTCAAGGGGAATGGAAGTTTCTCAGGCGAATGCCTGTACTGATGGCGTGTCTGTTGGTTTTGGTGATCAATTGGTTGAAGCATCAGCAACTGTTAGGCCTACTGCTGATTCAAGCTTTGCATTCTGCACTGACCCCATGGTTCAATTTGCAACATCTTCTCATGGTAAATTTCTTTCATTTCCTTTACTAACTGTAGTAGCATAGTTAGGGTCTCTTGTTTGGATATTAATCTGTCATTTGTTTGTAAAGCTCGAAATCTCAAATATCTGTTAGCATCCTAGCTTTGTTTACTAGCACAATACTTACTGTGAAAAGTTGAAAACTACATGAATGTATGATATCATGCAATTTTCCCATACTTAATATTTTGATGAATCAATCTAAGCATTTTACGTTGTTGATGGATTGATCGGTATGGCTTGTGTTATATCAGTTCTCATGTGTGTATTGAAACCTTGCTGTCTAATGAGCTACTCGGGTCTTCTTTGCTTCTTCAACCAAATTCAGTACTAAGATTTGTGTCTACCTTTTCTGTTTACTGTGCACGTGTGCAACATTTTATTATAATGATAGTCAGTCATGAGGGATACTTTAATTGCCTTTTTTTCTTAATAAAATGTTGCTTGAATTAGGTGTCTCAAATTGTTATGTGTTCAAGAGTCGGCTGCAAGAATATGCCCAAAGAGCTGGACTCCCAACACCCGAGTATGAGACCATAAAAGAAGGCCCTTCGCACGAGCCTTTTTTCAGGTCAGCTGTGATAGTAGGTGGTGCGAGATATGAGTCACTGCCTGGATTCTTCAATCGTAAGGCAGCAGAACAATCAGCTGCCGAAGTTGCACTATTGGAATTGTCTAAGAGTGGGAATAATAAAGATTCCATTACTGTGCCTGTGGTGAGTGATTAAATTTGTAATTACAAACTGAAGTAGAGTTTTTTTGACTGACATGTTTTTATTTATCTGGTATCACCAAATATTTGTTGAGGAAAATTTCACACTTTTTTTATTTTTTGACAAAATGCAAAGCCAACTAAAATGTAAAAAAATCTCATACTTGAATGCATTATTTATCTTATATTTTCTGATATAAAGTTTAGAGTTTATTTTATGTACTGTTATGGGTGATAAATTTCTCCTTTTCTTGGAGGTGAACACTAATAAATTTATTATGATATATTAGAAAAATTGATAAATTCGAGAGTTCTGTAAATGCAGTCAGAATGCAATTCATTCTTCTGGAATTGACTATCATCAAGTAGTTATCATGAACTATTTACATTTGGTTAGACCTGATTTATCTGATCTCCGAATATTTTACTTTTTAAAAGTCACATACTTTGTCTGTGATATTTCAAAAAACCTGTTCAATTCATAGGAGGCATAATTGACAATGGACATAAACTTCTATCCTCCCTGCCCTTTGGTGTTTAATGTCGTAAACTGGAGTATTAAAAAATGTTTGACTTATCTGAGTGAAATGCTTGAATGTTATTTTGGTTAAAGTTTGGAAACATATTATGCCGAATTCAGAATATGAGTTGTTTTTCTGAGCTTCACAATAAAAAAGAGATTAACAACAATTTTGTTATCCTTTTTCTTTCCCAAACTTTTTTTTGTCTTTTTCTTTGGGCTGGGAGGGAATTGTGCTTGGTTTATTAGTGAAACCTTTTGATACAGCTGAGTGCCTCTCACAGTGGTTAGGTTCTTGCCACCCTTAATATAGTAATATCGAAAAGGTTTAACAACAACAAAGCTTTAGTCCCAAAATAATTTGGGGGCGGCTATGAATCAATAAAAAGAATTTCAAAAGTCAACATATAAATAATGGTTTAACACTAAAGATTTTTTTTTTTTCCTTTTAGCACTACCTCTATACCTGTCTACCATACGGGTTCCTGTATTACTGTCTGAACACTGCTTTATTTTTGTCAGCATGAGACCGGTTTATGCAAGAATTTGCTCCAAGAATATGCGCAGAAGATGAATTACGCAATTCCTGCGTATATATGCAGTAGGGATAAGTCTAATGGTCGGACGCCGCTCTTTTCTTGTACAGTTGAAATAGGGGGGATTCAGTACATTGGTGCTGCAGTGAGAACTAAAAAAGAAGCTGAGATCAAAGCTGCTAGGACTGCCCTTCTTGCGATTCGGTCAAGTGGTACGGATGGAAACCAAAATCTTGATGAAAAACCTCAGTATACAGTTGTCCCAAGCAAAAGAAGGCTTCCAGAGACAACTCCACCACAAACAGATTCTGTGAAAGTAAAGAAGCCAAAGAAGCCCCGCTTCAGGAAGAAGTCATCTAACCGAACGCCATGTGATCAAACTGGAGTGTTAGGCGTTTTGGTAAATAATGATATAGTCACGGACCCATCTGGCATTCTACAGCTTGAAAATGTTTCATCTGATGCCCTAGTACCAAATCATGAACAAAAGCCCAACTGTTTACATCAAGATAACATGCCCCTGAAGAGTAACAATGTCAATGGAGACAATGGAATACAATCTGTTTCTGAAGATGCCTCTGGTTTCCAAGTTAGTGTGGATGAGTCCAGTCAAACTCTGGCAAGCGTTTCCAGTTTTCAACCAGATTCAAGTAAAAACCATGATGATGGTGACCACATTCCAATGTCAAATGCTTCACCCTCTGTGCAATCAGATGCTGCACTTCCAGATTCATGCATTGTTCAGGAAAATTCAGCAGTACTTCCAAATACAAGTCGTGACTGTGATAGAAACAATGATGAGGTTGTCGGCAAAGTCACCACTGTGATAAATGCTCAAATTTCTGGGCAATCAGATGCTCTACCTATTGATTCTGAGGTCAGTCAGGAATATGCAACAAATACAGTGAAGATAGGTGACCAGTTGGAGGGAGAAAACCATGCATGCACTAACATAGTGACCGACTGAGGAGTAAACAATATAACTTCTGAAAAAAGGATAATTAAGAGCGGAGTAAAATGGAAATCTAATTTTCATTTCACTTGATCCCATCAGTATTAACCTGCTAATTAAAGGTGACATGGAATCCGATGCTCCTTGGTTTGATTAATCTGGAAAAAAAATACACCCAAATGCAGAGAGTTATAGGAACTTGAAAGTACTGATCTAGGAGCTCGAGCACAAGGTTTAGCACCTGATCCATCGACGGAAGAAAGTAAGTATATGTAGACTAAACTATTTGATTCTGGTTCTCGTAGTTGCCAGCTGAGGCATTCTAGTTACTTCACTAGTGATCCAAATGGACTAAAATTGTACTTTTACCATTTTTATTTATCTTTGTTTATTACTCCTTTCTTTAAATAAAGTCCTTGATTACAAGTATTATGTTTTCTTCCTCTGAGCTTTTATTTTTGCTTTAATGTTGGTGTATTCTGCATCCCCCCTCTTTCCGGTAAGAGAGGTTCGACACGGCAACCTTAGTGTATCCGTCCAATCCAACGATGTGAATCAAATCCAGATCTAAGTTAGCTGATTTGCACTACTAGTAAGATTTATCGGGTACCGAAGATTCTGCATCACAGTCTTCAGAAATACCACTATTATTATGGGCTCCCGTATGTATGCTGACACAAAATACTTATTATTACTATGGAAATACAATATTCCATTAAATTCAAACTGCTGACCCAAAATAAATTTTCTAGTAGTATTATGAATTTATGAATGATGAAATACTTTATATAATTGTTTAAAGTTTCAGTGTTCTTTAAGCATTGAAGTAATGGCGTGTGAAACTTAGGAGTATAAAACTGCTCAACTTTAATTATTTCGTGGAATTACCAAAAGGGGAAAAATTAGGCTGTTAAACACTTGCCAAAATAAGTAATGTTTATAGATGTTGGTGTATCCAAGTAGCTGTTATGCTGCGGACTACTCTGTAATTTTATAGCCTTTAACTAATATATGTTCCTCGTTTATGTGTTAAAAACACTATGTAATTCTGTATATATAATAAATACTATTAGAGATTGTTACGTTGAAGTGATGAGTAGGCTACTCCTTAATTGCCTATTACGGAAAGTCCCATATATAGCTTTTATTGAAATCTACTCGGATGAAACCTTATCCATGGCGAACTATAAAAAATATTTCAGTTTCGTATATTTAGAGGGGCTATAAATAGAAATTAACTTATTTTATTAAAAATATTAGCTTTTTTAACTATTATTAAGGAAAAAAAAATGTCAAACGTTGGCAGGAGCCTAATGTTCCACCCTTGAACATACTACTTCTAGTCATTTGATTGACACAATTTTTCCGATCATACGACCTAACCATCACACGAAACATTAGATGAGAAAAACAAACATCTATATGAGTACGTACTACGTAGTTATGTATGTTATGTTATAGTACATTACTATGTAGGTATGTATAGGTTAGTAAATCACATGTTGTAATTGTTAAAGAATTTACCTTAGTAACAAATTCTTATAGTGTTTCCAAATAGTAAATGTGATCTATAAATAATTGTTGACAAATTTACCTTAGTAATAAATTCTCGTATTGTCTAAGTTTAAAAATTGCACAACAATGAAATTAATTTGTATACTAATATACTAAATAGTAAATTAAAATTCCGCATGTTCCTTTATCCTTTACATTTCACAACAAGCAAACCTTTTTTTTTACTCGGTACTTATTTATTTTTACTAATAATTAATTCCATGTAAATGTTTAAACGACATTCAAAACAAAAAAAATGCTCAAACTTAAATAAAAGTCCTATTTTAAGATTATTGATTATACCAACTCACTCAATGTTAACCTATTAAATAAAATCTTTCAAAACTTTATTAATATGATTATCATTTATTTATATTATTCTATATAATCTCCCATAAATGAAAGATTTTGGAGTTAATGAAAGCATGTGAGAAAAATAACAAAAATAAAAAATTAGGCGCACCGCCACTACTAGTACTAAAATCTCACACTCTGTAATCCCACTCTCACTAATTTGATATTTTTTTATAGATTTTCTCAATTTCATTTTTTTCCACAACTTTTTTAACATTTGACACTCATTACTCTCACTTTCTTTCACTTTCATAATTATCTGTTATTCTTTTGTATTCATTTTTATTATTATATTTCATTTTATTATATTTTCCCACTTAAAAGATCTACCTCTAATCACAATTCAAAGGAGCTATTTTTATTTTTATTTTATCAGGTAATAATAATAAAGCTCATTAATTGTTACAAAATCTATTTTTGCTTAATTATGTTGTCTTTTTTTATGTGATCTGAATGATTTTGATATATTACCCATGTTGTAATTTTTAATTTTTTCAATGAAATATGAGATTTTTTTTGTTGGGTTTTTGATATTTCAAATTTATGAAATCTGGGGTTTTTGATTTGTGGTATAAATGTATGATTTTTGCTTTGGAAATGATGAAATTGGTTTTTTTTTTTTTTTTTTTTTTTAAATATTTT
>PYUH01000036.1:5638904-5649969 GCA_016808085.1 Suaeda aralocaspica
TTTTTTTTTTTTTTTTTTTTTATAAATATTTTGTGGGTTCTTTGAAGATCATGATTTTTGCTGACAAATGATTGATAGCATATTAGTAGATGTAAAAAAAAATGCTTAGCTCTATCTTTGATTAATTTGCAAAAATGCTGTAGATTTAGTTTGATGAATTATGAAATGATTAGACCTTTGTTCTTGTATTTTTTTTTTTTTTTTTGCATTTTTTGAATATTTGGTATGTATATTCTGAAGAAAAGAGGGTTTATTGTGATCTTTAACAACTACATCCTTAAATAATGGTGTTCATTATTTGAAACTTTAAAATATGAATTAAAATATTGTTACTAATAAATAATGGAAAATAGTGTTACCCTAATATTTGTTTGTGGGTATCACATCAACCTGTATTTTTGACTTGGTGACAAAATATTGGATGTGTCAGATCTAAGTTTAGATTACAGAATCTTGCCACTTATTATGAACATAATTCTGTTATTAAAATGTAATAACAACCTTAGCAAATATAATGCCAGATTCTGTTTGTAAGTTGCTGTTGATGAATGTTGCTTGTAAACAGGCTACTGCATTGTGAATTTCTGTGGAAGTGAACTGTGTGCAGCTCGCCAGTCGCCATCATGACTCCTAAACATGGTGGTAGACCTCGAGGTTCTATGTCGATCTTTATTGTGCTTGGACTGTGCTGTTTCTGTTATTTACTTGGGTCTTGGCAAAGAAGTGGCTTTGGAAAGGGGGATAGTATAGCCAAGAGGGTGGCTGAGATGGCGGATTGCAGTATAAAGACCGAGTTGGATTTTCAGCCTCACCACAAGTTTGTTGGGACTATTGAAGCTCCTGAGGTGATAATTAAAAAGTATAAGCCATGTGATGTCAAATACTCAGATTATACCCCTTGCCAGGAGCAGAACCGAGCAATGAGGTTCCCAAGGGATTTTATGATCTATAGGGAGAGACATTGCCCCGCTGATGAGGAAAAATTGCGCTGTCTTATTCCTGCACCTATAGGGTACACCACCCCATTTCCCTGGCCGAAAAGTCGGGATTATGTGTACTATGCTAATGTGCCTTATAAACATCTGACTGTTGAGAAAGCTGGCCAACACTGGGTGGAATATGAAGGCAATGTATTCAAATTTCCAGGTGGTGGGACTATGTTTCCTCAAGGTGCTGATGCTTATATTGACGAGCTTGCCAGTGTTATCCCAATTGCAGATGGTACTATCAGAACCGCTCTAGATACTGGATGTGGGGTATGTTTCCTTAAGATATCTATTTATTCTTTGTTTGTATTCCTTTTTTAGTTCTATAATCATGCCTTTTTGTTTCTTTATGATGGTTCATTCAGTCATTCGCACATACATAAGAATTTTACTTGATTTTCTCATTATAAATTTGATCTGTACCGTGCTAATGACTATCTTGATGTCTAATTTTTTGTATAGATACAATTCCCTTTTTAGTGTGCTTGAATAGCAAATCAGTAGGAAATCTCAAATGAGTCAAGTTCAGAGTCCTTACAGTAGTAGGAATTGACGATTATTGAACTTGATTTTTGGGGAGTGCGGCACTTGTGGAGATGTTCTTGAAGAACTCCCCCCGCAAATTTGCAATGCTTTGATGATCTAAAAACACTAACTTCTGAAATCCTTTTTTAGCTAGTTTGACTTATAAGGGTACCTGATTCTCCTCTCTCATTATTCACAAGAGCAAAGATGTCTTATACACTAAATTCATTTTCTTGTTGTACAAAGAATCAATGTGCCACTTGATGCAGTGAAGATATTACCCCAATAAAGGTATAGAAATGGGTGAGGGATTTATATGCCCCATTGAGCTAAATCCTTTATGAGGAAACTATAGCAGACTGTGTACATGTTGTCTTCTACATTTGCAATCTCAGACAGTCAGATGTGTGATTTCGGATTCTTGGGTAACCATGGTTCAAAGCAGACAAGTAAACTTGCAATTTTTTTCCCGTAGGTTGCAAGCTGGGGTGCATACATGTTGAAGCGGAATGTATTGGCAATGTCATTCGCACCACGAGATAATCATGAAGCGCAAGTGCAATTTGCATTAGAGAGAGGAGTGCCAGCAATAATTGGCGTACTTGGAAGTATACATCTTCCATATCCCTCAAGGGCTTTTGATATAGCTCAATGCTCCAGGTGTTTGATACCGTGGGCTTCAAATGGTGAGTGCTGGAGTTGATTGAATTAAAATTGTCATTTTTGTTAGTTTTAAGTGTCTCATTTAGAAATCTAAAATATTGTGGAGAATGCCCATCAAATGCATTAAGGTTTGTGTTTATTGAAGACTTGGTGAGAACTTTGAGTATTGTGAATTCAGGTGTAAACCTCTTACATTTCTGATTTCTTATAGTTAATGCACAGCAAAACAGGACCCTTTCTGTATGGTTATTTGGTTCGCGTAAGCATTTAATTTGGTTCCATCTAGTTTATATGAACAGAAGCTTCTACGAACTCTAGAACCAAGATTTCGTGATATTACCATATGGAGTCCGATCTGCAAACAAATGGCTGGTAGTTTAAATTATTTGTTTCCACATGAAGAGTTACGGATGGGGATTTAGGGTGCTTTTGTCCTTTTGTATCTCAGAAAATAATTACTGCATACAACTTACATGATTACATGGGAAAATGAACCTTGTCTATGAGCTTCAAGTCTCCAAAAAAGTTGAAAGTTTTCAATTTGTAATACAAAATTTGACCTTTCTAATATGACCTCTTGCTTGCAGACGGAATGTATCTAATGGAAGTAGATCGTGTTCTAAGACCTGGTGGTTATTGGGTTTTGTCTGGTCCTCCAATCAATTGGAAGACTTATCACAAAGTGTGGAAACGGACACAAGAGGAATGTAGAGCAGAGCAGAGCAAGATTGAAGAGTTGGCAGAGAACCTCTGTTGGGAGAAAAAGTATGAAAATGGAGATATTGTTATTTTTAGGAAAAAGACCAATGCTGAATCTTGCAAAAGAAGGCCACAGAATGTCTGCGAGGCAAAAGATCCCGATGATGTCTGGTAGGTGACAAATTTAAATTGCTTCCTGTTTTCCTTTCTTTCTTTTCTTTTTGGTGGAAGTGATCTATTAGGGACAATCTATGAAGGTAAGTGTAGCAATCTTGTGGAAAGGGACTATCGGTAAGCGGTAGATTATATGCTTGAAGGTGGAATTTGAACTAGCTGTATGATTGCTTTTTTCAGGCTTTTCCTTGGATTATCTTGTGTAACTTCAATATATGCATAATGCAGGTATAAGAAAATGAAAGCTTGTGTGACACCTTACCCAGAAGTTTCAAGCTTGAGTGAGGTTGCTGGAGGAAAGCTGGAGAAATTTCCTGCCAGGCTTTATGCAACACCACCGAGAATTGCCAAGGGATTGGTTCCAAGGGTCACAGAAGAATCCTACCAAGAAGATAACAGAAAGTGGAAAAGGCATGTCAAAGCTTACAAAAGCCTCAATAGATTGATTGGATCATCCAGGTACCGGAACATAATGGACATGAATGCAGATCTAGGTGGTTTTGCCGCAGCACTTGATTCACCAAAAGTGTGGGTGATGAATGTTGTGCCAACCATTGCCGAAAACACTTTAGGGGTTGTATATGAAAGAGGTCTTATCGGGATATACCATGATTGGTATGTAACTAACTTATGTTTGTTTTGATCCTATGAGCCTTTGAAATTGAAATATACTATCTAGATGTTGTTTTGATGTTAATTATTTGTTCTTCCAGGTGTGAAGGATTCTCTACATACCCAAGGACATACGACCTAATTCATGCTAGTGGTTTGTTCAGCATGTACCAGGATAAGTAAGTCTTGGTTTCTGTTCGGAATCATTTTTGGTTCTTCAAATTATTATACTAAGTTCCTATTACGATTGTTATTGTCCTTTATGCAAGAACTTCAATGTCTTTTAAAAAAGTTGTTTCTATATCTGAGCTGACAATAAAAATGAACAAAACTGTGTAGGTGCGAGTATGAAGACATTCTTTTGGAAATGGACCGAATCCTACGTCCTGAAGGTGTAGTAATCTTCAGAGATGCAGTTGATCCTCTTAATAAGGTCAAGCACATTGCTCGGGGAATGAGATGGGATCTCAAGTTAGTAGACCATGAAGACGGACCTTTTGTTCCTGAGAAGATACTCATTGCAACTAAACAATACTGGGTTGCTGGTGAACATAATAGTACGTCCAGCAGCTGATGAACCTTTAAAAGCCACCAAAATCATTCAAGATCCAAAAACACGCACATTTTAAGGGATACGCTAAGAAGGAAACAAAGCTGATGATTCCCTACTCACTTGCAAAACGAAGGTGAAATTCTCGGCATTCTAAGTTATTTTTGTTAATTTATTTGATGCTATAGGTATCCTATTGCTTTTACAGCAAAGTAGAGCATTCAAGGTGAAGTTGTATTTTTGTTGGAATGACAGAGGTCGTAATCCGTAAAGAGTATGACCCTTTGAGATTATGTAAGCTCTTTACCTAAATTAGGTTAGAGGTTTCAACTTGAAATGTAGCATTGATGAAACAATGTGAGCTACCAAGTAAAGAAAAGTCATAGTGGCCCAGGCTTATTTATTTTCAGCAATTACATTGCATATGTGTATGAGCTAATGAGCCCACTGATGCATCTTCTCTATAACCTCATCCCTTTCATTCTCCTTTCCTTTGATTTTCAAACTGCTTGGTTCTTCTGTAATGTGAGTGCGAACTTTGAAGAATCTATTCAAAATGCGTCGTTGTAGTAGACTTATATTTTCCTTTTCATTGCACAATTGTGACTAACTACGGCAAAACAAACTTACATTGACACATACCAATCAAAAAAGGTTATTTTCTTTTTTGTTGGTCGATTAAAGAATTGATGCCCTCAGTTCATTTTCATTCTGTTCGGTTTCTCGGAAAAAAGAGCATGAAGGAGGTTACAAACTATTCTGATTCTGGTTCATGTAACTATGTAAGTCTCGCGGCCGAATGACTAAATGTGAATCTAATTCAGTGAACCTGTAATGCTAGCCTTGAGTGTCAATTGCCAATTACTCAAGATAAAGTTAGCCATTCATTCTCAAAGTACAGTGGAACAAAGAAGCAACTTATTGTTATCAATCCTTTTTTAGCCTATAGAAATTGACATATTGTTTTGACAGTTTTGCCTCTTGTAGCATTCTAACATGTGCCATTAATTACAGAAACTTTCAATCAAACTGGAATACTTGATTCCCCTCTGTTCACTTCAGGCAAAGGTTGGCCTTTATTTATTGATGAAAAAATATCACAATTAGTCCAAAATTAGTTGAACATATGCTGAAGTGTCAAGTGTGAAGAACACTATAAAAGAACATGTATATGTATTTAGTACAAGCATATTGAATAGTGATAGAACAATACTTCATCTTTGGTTATTGTGGAAAGAACACTAGTCATGACTCGTGACTACTCCATTACACATTTCGCAATTATATTTTATTTTATTTTGGTGTTAGAGAGCCACAAGGGTGGGCCGGTGGGGTGAGAATCAATCCCAATATCTTCTGAAATTGGAAGGGAAATTTTAACCACTTGTTTTAATCCTCACTCTCTTATTTGAACTTCTTAGGTTAATTTGTTTTAAGTATACCTGAACTACTTAAAATTTTGTATCGTAATTAGTTATTATAATCAGTTATTGTTAGTTGTAATAATCATGTTATATTATTGATAAGGTAATCACTAATAGAGGACAAAAATACAAAATGAACACTAATTAAATGATATTTGAATTTAACCATCACCTCATTTAAAGAATGTGTGACTAATATGAAGCCAAGTACGTAATAAAAGTTGTGTTAATTTCCTGTTGTATAATTAGATTAGATGGGATTTGACAGCATTAGGGTCAAAACTTATGGAATTTATTATATACTATATTATAATGTAGGAACTAGGGAGTCACATAGAAGCTTTTTATTACGTAACCTAGGATAAAAATATAATGCATATTAATATTAAAAATAAATCAAGTTGAATACTTTTTTCGCCTTTATTATTTGTGAACGTAAGATCAATAACACCTTTTCTCTTATTAGTCTCTTCTACTTGTGAACTTAATCAACATATATATCACATTATTGGCAGTCACGTAAATATGTTATACTTGCTTTTCTTTAATCTTTCTTTTAAGGAGTATATGTTTAGCTCAACTAATTGAATTAACAAAGGTATGTGAAATAAGTATTTCAAATCTATAAAGCACAGAAACTATTAGGATTTGGAGAGTAAATAATTAGGAAATTTTTGTGTAAGTGAATTTGAAACTTCATTTAAAACGAATGGAAAACGTGCGTTTTTCATATGGGGACTTTCATGTGATAATATAAAATGTTATGGAAACTTTGTGACTTACATAGGAGTGTTTTCTACTGTCCTCGAGTTGAGTATCCAACTTATGATTTTCCTATGATCTAATTCACGTGCCCAAGTTACGTTTTTTCCAAAATTCCCCCAAAAACCTCGAAAAGGGGTGTTTCTTGCTATTCCAATACTGTGTTATTAGTTTTCTAACCATTTTCAATTGTCTAGGGGTATTCCCTTGATCGGATGATCAACATGTAAAATTTTAGGCCGCAATTGTTTTTGAGACCTCGTAATTCTTAAAAGATGTGACTTATGGCCTATGTTCGACTTTTGGAGGGCACTACAGGATTCTATCTCATGTCATTTTCTCCCCACATTATATTCACTTGCTTCTCGTACCCTTGTACGGACTCACTATCATTTTTAGCCTCTTAAAAATTGTTATGTTTTCTCTTTCGAGAATTCTCGATAAAGGATACACTTGTCCTTTTCATCGTCCCAAGACCTTTTGATGAACTCTTAAACCCGACAAATTGTCCAATAGTCCTCTTTTGTCCCTAGGAACACCAAGTAAAATATTGGACAATTTTTTCCCCAAGACCCAAGAACCTCCAAAAACTATGAATTATAACTTTCATTTTCGGCTTCGGGAAGCTGGGGGGTTGTCCGAGACTTATTTTTGTTTTCACCTTGTCTTTCTCCCACATGTTGTAGACTTGTAGGTAACACCTCACACTTAATTTCAGCCTCTAATAACTTGTTATCTTCCCTCTCTAGACAATTTTCAAAAAAAAGCACACTAGTCTTGAATTTATGCTCTCCCAAGACTCTTCTAATGACCTTTGAACCCCGAATACCTGCTCAAGGGTCCTCATTTGACCAAGAGGTACATTGTAAAATTTTCAGCAATTTATTTACTCTTTTAGAACCCCTAAATTCCCGAAAAGTATGAGTTATATTATAGTCTTCATTTTCAGCTTCTAGAGGGATATGACGCGCCCCGTCTTGTTTTCGCCCTACTCTTTTATCACATGTAGTAGGTGACCTCTGGACTCCCCACACTCTATTTCAGCCTCAAAAAAATTATAATCTTCCTTGTCTAGATACTTTTTGAATTAAGGACATTAATACACAATAACACAAATTAAAGATCTCATTTACATGTCAAAGTGTGGAGCTCGGCCTAATCCTAAAACACTTTCTCTTTTAAGATTTTTATTATTCTTAGATCTTTGTTACTAAACACAAGTTGTGTTAGCCGTTTTCTTTATTATTAATTAACACTAATGTCAGTACTGGTGGTGATAAAATTGTTGCTCAAGTGTAGTTAATATTTTATTCAAGATTTAATTTCTTGGTTGTAATAAAATGTAAAATTATATGTTTATGTGTAAGATATATTTTTGTTTACATTGTTATTAAAATTACTAGCTAGTATTAATTTTCCTATACTTTTTCCATTTCCTAGCTTTCGAGAGTTCACGCTTCCTCATTTCCAAACAATTCTGTTTCAGAACGGCTCGAAACCCTTGCCGTTTCCGTGCTACAAAATTTGGAATTATGAACGTATATGTTGTCAACTTGTCATATCATCATATGAAGATACACAATCCAAGTAAGCAATTGTAGGAAGAGTTACATTTACTCCACTAAAAAGTAAGGCAAAATTGAACCACCAAATATGTTGCATAAACATGTGGGATCTTTGTCTCCCTCTTTTCTTCTTCTTAATTTGGTTCATTTCACAATCACAATTCAAACATTTAATCAATCATCCAACATAAAAAAGGTTTACCATTCAAGCCCACAGTTTCAATAGTTATCCTAATTTCATAGATGATAAGTTTCAATTATAGGTACACGGTACAAAACCTCATTGATTTACTTGTCAAACTTTTACATCTTTCTGTCTAGTCTCCACGCTCAAACTCATCTCTTGGCATTCAAAGTATTACCGATTACGACATTTTTTTTGAAGAATTTTATAGAGGCTAAACTCACCTATGTACTTATTTAGCACACAACAGATAAGCAAATGGACACGTTTCAGAAACGAGGAAGCGCGAGTGAATTCTCAAAATACGGAACGGGGAAACGTATAGAAATTGAAAATAAATAATTTCAAAAATAATGTAAACAAAACTAAACTAAACAAAATTATTTTACACATAAATTATATAAAATTATATAACTTAATATCATATTACAAACAATAAGAAATTAATTCTCGAATAAAACATCAACGACGCTTCAACAATAAATTTATCGTTGCCCGTATTGACCTTAGTGTTGAGAATAAAGAAAGTGACTAACATAATTGTGTTTTAAAGAAGGATCTTAAAATAGAAACATACAAAAAGAATAAAAACATCGGATTCTCAACAAATGACTATTGTTGTCGAAGACAGTACATGTTGAGAGTATTTATTTTAAGTGTTTTTAGGTTAAGGCTTGATACTTTAAGTATTAATAAATTAGATTTTTGCATTATTTATGCATTTGTGTCCTTAGTTTGGAAATTCTCTAAAGAGAGAAGATAACAATTTTTTGAGGTTGAATTGAAATCGAGTATGGGTCGGGATGTCTGCCTAATGCCACCTACTACACGTGGTAAAAAAGCAGTGTGAAAACAAGACGGGCCCGGAAAAGCTATTCGAAAGCTGAAAATGATTGAAGGCTATAATTCACATTTTTCGGGGGTTCTAAGGTCCGAAAAAAAAAGTTATCAAGAATTTTACAATATGTCCTTACGATGAAAAGGGAGCCCCCGTTTTTCAGGATGGTTAGGTTATTAAATGAGTCTAGGGAGAGAAAAAGATTAGTATGCCCTTTTTTTAAAAATTATCTAAAGACGAAGGATAACGTTAGAGGCTAAAACCAAGTGTTTGCGTCCTAGGATCATAAACAACACGTGAGAGAAATACAAAGAGAAAATGAGATGGAGCTTGGATAGCCTTCTGGAAGCCGAAAACGAAGGCAATAATTCATAGTTTTAGAAGGTTTTGGGTTCTTGGAAAAAAAATTATGTCGAAAATTTTAAATATGGTCTCCAAGGTCAAAAAAGGGGCCCTTGAAATACTTTTGTAGGGATTTGAAAGGTCATAAGAAGTTCTCGGGATAACCAAAAAGACAAGTGCGCCCTCTTTTGGGATTTCTTTAAAGAAAACGAATAACTAGTGTTTAGAGGTCAAAAATGATTGTGGGTTATCCCAAAGCTACTAGAAGCAAGCGGGTGAAAATTAGGGAAAAAAATGAGACGGATCCTCATAAGGCCTCCAAAAGTCATGAACAAAAGCTATAAGTTACTTTTTTAGGGGTCTCGAGATCTCGAAAAAATATTAGCTTAAAATTTACATATTGATCCTCAAATGAAGGAAAGACACCAACATAGTTTAAAAAATATTATCTTAAAAACTAAAACCACGATGATATCAAAACTACATAACCTTTTCCGTCCATGCATGAAGCTTTTTGAACTATGCACCGTTAAGATTGGCCGGTAATTGGCGAATTTCTCTTGTTATATTATATTTTAAATATAGTATTAATGATACTTCCTCTGTTCCTAATTGTTTGATACGCTCTGACTTGTACATATTTCAATGCACTTATTTGACATTAAATATTTTCCGTTGTGTATATGTAAAAATAATAGTAATTGAATAATAATAATGTACTCATTAAGATGAATAAGACAAGACCCCATATGATTATATTTTGTTTTATATATTGAAAGTAATTTAAAAGATTCTCTCATCTTATAAATAGTATAAGATTCTAAACGTATCAAACAGTTAGAAACGGAGGAAGTAAGAAATAAAATAATATTATTTGAAAAACAATGAATGTTGTTAGGGCTTACCTCAAAATAATACGGAGTAATAAAAAAAATAAACAAAAAAATTAAATGTCGTTAGGGTTAAGTCCAAAGAAACAACTGCAGGAAATTGAAGGCATGCTTGAAAAATGATAAGATAATTATCAGTAATCACCACATAATTCTTAAGGCCTTTAAAGAAACACGTATTACAACATGTTTGGTTTGACGTTATTATAAAGAAAAAGGTGTGCGCAATAGTTGTTTTACTATTATTTTAATTGCTTCATTAACGAACTAACTACCACTATATCCCTACTATTAGAATATTGTTATTTTGAGTGATTCTCCTTCCCTATTTAACTACTGTATTTATTATGATTAGGGCATCCATTTTGCTTTGTTCTTCGTAAATTCTAACTTGACCATTTGTTCACCTTTGATTATTATTAGTTGTGACCATGAACCAATAACCGTATAGTCTATTAGTCTGGATACTCGGGAAGAGTGGAGGAAAGCTTAATTAGTTAGTTTAGTGATTTAGAGCATCTCTTTTAATTTTGGAAGATCATGAGATCACTTCTTATCACTTGTCTACATGGCTTCTTAAATGATTATATAACTCGTCAATGATTATATATATAACTTAATGAGAAAAAAAAATTTGTTGCAGCAGCAAAGACAAAAGTGATGATGAATTCATAGAGCTCACGTTGTTACAAATTCGTGGCGATCACAAAATGAAAGCATACAATCAAAAGTAATAATTCAAACAAACAATTGATCACGGTTCAATAATTTTGTAAAGGTTTATATGGTTTTCCAAATTAAAATGTTCTCATGAAAAAAAAAAAAAAAAAAAAAAAAAAAAAAAAAATTTT
>PYUH01000036.1:5650844-5745602 GCA_016808085.1 Suaeda aralocaspica
AAAAAAAAAAAAAACAAAAAAAAAAAAAACAAATTTGTTAAATAGTGATGACAATATATTACAAAAGCATAATACAACAATAAATATGTAAATATATAAAGATTATAATATAGACCAAAAATACCCTTTAAACATAAGTAATTTTACTATATTTTCTTATATATATATATATATAACAAGCATGTACTTTGTAATAACCAAAACTGATAAGGTCTTTGCCCAAAGGTTCCTATGCTAGGCTGCTAGCTACCCAGGTAGTTAACCATCTTCAATAGTAAGGTTCCTAAATTAGCTTACCATGCCACATGAGTTTTGTAGCTAATTCACTATTGAGCTACTTTGTTCTCCAATTAGCAAGTTAGTAACTAGCTTAAATATATATATATGTGCATTATTTATTTATTTATTTTTTGCTCAAGACTTCAGCCGTGTTTATATTTGCTGAAAACAATTGAATTGAATTGAATTAATTATTAAAGTTGAACTGAACTGAACTGAAAGGTTTTAGTATGAATTAATATTATTTTAACTTTGGATCATTAATTAATGGAGTAATGATTTTTTTACTATTTTATGGTTTTTAACTATGATTTTTATTATGGATTTTGATTTTTAACTATGATTTTATGGATTAATTATGATTATTGATTTTTAACTATGATTTAACTATAGACTGATGATTTTTTTATAAAATATTTCGTTATTGATAGTTTATATTTTATGAAACAAAAATTAGTAATACATTTTTATATGTAGTAGTTTCATATTTTTGTGAATGGTAATTCACCTATGTGGAATTTTCATATTTGTGTGAATGTTAATCTACTTATATTTTTGTTTCATTTCCTAATTAAATAGTAGTTTCATAATTTTTTTTCGTGAAAATTATAACCTAATAAATATATATATGAAACAAAAATAATAATAATAATAATAATTAATGTTTCAAAAATATTTTATGAACAAAATAAAGCCAAGTACAAAATAACTATAATATTATGAACAAAATAATATATATGAACAATAATATTATGAATAGAGTAGTATATTATGAACAAATAATATTAGGAAAAATAAATTTGCAAAATAAAAGAAAAGTTGAACTGAACTAATTGAAGTTGAACTGAACTGAAATTAAAATGAAGTAAACATACCCTTACTTATATTCAAGCCTTGTCCATTTGATAGATTTTCTCCCAAGCAAATTAACTTGGCAACACTTATTTGCTTGGCCTAGCTATTTGAAAATTTTATCTTTAATGATCACTCAGGCTAATAGTAAGGATTTAGGAACCTTTGCAATTTGTAAGCAAGTTACTAACTTCGATTCGTACCATAGTAAATTAGTATTTAAGGTCATCCATTAACCTCATCTTAATTAGGGCATGTTTACTTCAGCTTAAAATCAGCTCAGCTCAGCTCCATTAAGTTCAGTTCACCTCTTCCTTCTATTATTTTGCTAATTAATTTGTTCTTAATAGTTAATATTATAATTAGTGCGTTCATAGTATAGTTTTGAAACATTAATCATCATTTTTTTTGTTTCATATATATATATATTAGTTCATAATTTTCACAAAAAATAATTGTGAAACTACCATTCAACACATAAAACAAAAATATAAATGAAATATTATCTACAAAAATATTATTATACCACATAAATGGATTACCATTCACAAAAATATGAAGTTGTACTATAAATTTCTATTTCATAAAATATAAACTACCAATAACAAAAAAAAAGTTTAATTGTTATTAGTGGATTAATAACCAAATTATTACTATGCCATTATTCCATAGTTAAAAATCAATAATAATAGTTAATCCATAAAAATCATATTTAAAAATCAATAATCATAAGTAAATAAATGGTTAAAAATTAATAATAAACAATAACCAATAGCTAAAAATCAATAATCCATAAAAAAAAGTTCACTTCAACTCCAATTAGTTTATTTCAATTCAATTCATTTCAGTCGAAGTAAACATGCTCTTAGATTAGTAGTAAAAAGTATTGGTTATTTGGTTGAGTATGAAATTCCATAAGAACTAAGAGGAAAGTTGAGTAATAATTAAACAAAAAAAGAACTTTGGCCTTTAAAAGAAAGGCTTAAACTTGAACAATATATGCTACGGTCCGTTTTCCAATACTTGATAGCAACAATACATGACTAGCCAGTCATACTACTCCATTCGTTTGCATCTATCAATATAATGGTCGCCCAAAATTAAAGTCCTACTCTACCCTCTTTCCTTTTCCTTTCTTTTGGATAATCCTACTATCAATTTATTTATTTAGGTATTCTAAATTTCTAATCCCGTATTTACCTTTAGGAGTCTAGATCCTCTACATTTTTCAAAGGAAATCTTGAGTCCATTTCATGTACCACTGAAATTAGACGTGTGTTTTTTTTAAAGGTTTACATTTTCGATTTCAATCCAATCTATTTTAATTCATTTTAATATGTGATCATCCAACCTAATCCATCATAATTCATTCTCATTTTTTCAGTTCTTTGCAATCCACTATTATCTATTTGATCCATTTTAATCATTTCTTATATATTTCAAACCAATCTCTTCCTTTTTTTTCATTTATGGAAAATTAAGCAATTAAAAATCAAAGCTGTGAGTAATTATATTGAATGAATTATATGTAAAAATGTTTTAAGTTGAGAGTGAGGAATAAATTAGTTGGCTTATATGTCAAAACATTAATGTAGAAAATCGAAAGGTAAGAATTTCATTTTTATGTTAGCTTATGAGTCAAAATAATTGTAGAAAATGGACAAAATAAATAGAGAGGATCCTAACACTATCTTTAGAGGGAAAAAATAATTAATTATCCTATTTTTAGCTCGGGCATTTTAATATATTATTAAAAGCAAGTTTCAATTTGTTATCCCAAGTCCCAACTATACATGTTGATAGATAAGACCATCTTATGTAAGTTTTTGATCAATAACTCTACTGTAAAACCGTCTTATGGTAAAACCTTTAACTTTTGTAATTTTTCTTTAATTGTTGGCTTTATTGATTTAATTGATATATATTTGTTGTATAGCTATCTAGTAGTTTTACCAAATAAGACTATTTTATATAAGTTTTTATACTTCATCCGTTCCTAAATGTTTGATACGTTTGAAATCTTAACACTATTTATAGGATGAGAGAATCATTTAAATTACTTTCAACATATAAAACATAATATAGTCATATGAGGTCTTGTTTGATTCGTCTCAATGAGTACGTTATTAATATTTAACCATTGTAATTTTTACATACATATACACAACAAAAGCTATTTAAGGCCAAACAAATGTATTAACGTAAGCCAAAATGTATCAAACAAATGGGAACGAAGGGAGTATTTATTTATCACCTACTAAATTCTCGATTCTTCAATAATAAATTAAAACAAAATAAATAAATTGAGTTAATCTACTATTCGTAACATATGTTAAGTGAGACAAGCGATAATTTGGGGTTAGAGATAGTTTTTTTTTTTTCATCATCCACATATACATTCATAATTTGAAAATACACCATGCGCAAAATATTAGTATCATTATAACCCACTAATTGTACCACCGCCCTGATCCATAATCACAACTCATAACCCCTTAGTACAACCAAACCTATTGAATATAATGCCAAAAGAGGAGATCAAACAATTTTGGAGATCATCGAGTTGAACTTAGAATTCCTCATCAATACGTTTATACTACTTTCAGCATAAACACTATTCATGAAAAACATCACTATTAAGCTTATTAGGTTAATAGTCGCGATCTTATAATAAAAAGTATAATTTTCAACAAATAATTCAACAACACCAATTCGTCAATATGGCACGAGACATACTAATCAATAACAAACGATATCAACATTTTTTAGATATACATTGACATTCATTATCATGATCAAATCAAAACCAATTCAAAAATGTACTCTTACACCGAAAAGTATCAATTATGTCAAGGGTAAAAATTCACATGTAAATCGTACACTAAATAACTAAAAAGTAAATGAATAACTTATAAGCTTAGTTGATTTCACAACAAAACCTCGCTTTTAAATAATGTGGACGTGATCATTATTTCCCGAGTGTATTCCTATAATTAGATCTAATAAAATTTAAATTAAAAAAATTACCAAACTATATCAATTTTTAAAGTGCCGAAATCACTCCGACCAGGTTACGCCAATAAATACAAACCTCTCCACCACTTATTTACTCTTTCTCCTCCTACTCTCACACTCATACAGTCACACCCTTCTTCTCCCCTGTGATTGTGTGTCCAAAAAGTCCAAAACCCCAGATTTTCGTGACACAAGCATACTCCCTCTAAAAGTGTCTTATTTAAATCATCTTAATACAAAAATAGTCAATCATCCAATTTTATAAGTAGGAACAACCTTCACCCTCTTTACCCCAACTACCGTTGTTCCTTCAAATTCTCTCTCTCTTTTTTTTTTTTCTTCATTTGTTTGTAATAATAAAGGTAAAAAGATTATATACTGCTCCAAAAATAAAGCTCCTTTTTCTTGGTAACCTTTTTTTTTTTTTTTTTTTTTTTTTTTTTTTTAAATAATAAGAATATAACTTTACTTTAGTTCATTCAGTTCAATTGTTCTTAACTGAATGTTCTCAGCATTTTCTGTATGTTTGTATTTATCTCTTACATTCTATTCTTGCTTATCTTATCACTTGCATGCATTATTTCCTTCTTTTCTTCATAATGTATTCTTTTTTCTTTTTTTTTTTTTTTGAAATTAAATTTGATTTTTTTAATTATAACTTTGTTTTTATTCAAAATTTGAAGATCTTTCAATTCATGGGTATTTCCTTGAATTTCTTATATTTTTTTTCCCAAAATGAAGAAAAGCATTGCAGTAGTTAAAAAAAGGAAACATTTTTAAATTTTGGGATTTTTTGTTGTTTGAGGAAATTACTGAAAGATCTCAACTTTTTCTGCAATTTTACTAAGTTTTTACTGTTGAATTCAAAACCCCTTTTTTAAGTAAATGAATCAATTTATATTTGCTCAAAAAAAAATAAAAAAAATAATGAAGCTTATTAGTTTGAATGATCTTATAGAACAAACATAGGGAATATGATTTGTCTCAATTATATGTGTCTTTTGCATGGTACAACTCAACTTGCCTTTTTCTTTTCTTCATTTTAATTTTGTTTTTTTTTGAAAGTAATAATCATATTTTTGTATTTTCTCGTGAATCTTGTGAAGCTTTTTTTTTAATGGACAGTTTATGTGTCAGTATGATTTCTTCTCCTCCACTAATTTAGTTTTTTTGCTTTTTATCATTCATTCATTCAAATTTCAAAAGTTTTTATTATTTATGTAATTATTACTGTAACAAAGTATAGTTGCACTTGATCACTTTTACAAGGTGTAATAATGTTTATTGTTATGATATACTGGTAAATTGGTTAAATTTGCTATTTTGTGTTTATCAAATCATTGATGATGATTAAGATGAAATAATAATGATGGTTTGCAGATTTAATTTTCATGTGGTTAATTAATGATTATTCATCACCACATTGCTAAACGATGCGAAACGAGCTATGGTTTGCACTGCCAATGATTTACTGGAGTGGAAGGATTTCCCTAAAGGCCTTAGGATCCTTCTCCTTGATGAGGATAGAGATTCTGCTACTGAGATAAAATCCAAGCTTGAGAAAATGGAGTATTTAGGTTTGACTTATATTTCTATCTATTTACTTACTAAATGTTGCGACCCCTTGGTATTGATTCATGTCTTGTCGACCCCAAATTACTTTAGGACTAACGTGCTTTGTTGTTACTATACAAAGTATTATGCAAATATGCTAATTAGTTAAGAATTGTCTTGCTCTATCTTTTTGATTCATATAAATTTACTTGTGTATTTGTTTGGTAGTATGGCCCGAATTAGAAATTAGATTACCAAGAATATCAACCTATATATTGAGCTTGTTTACGGGGTGTAAGGATCTGCTCTTGTTATTATTGGATATTTGGATTGCGAATTAGCATTCGTAGTAAAAATGATATCGAAAGCAAAAGAAGAAAGTTTGTATTTCCAAAAACTTGTGATCTTTCAATAGGTAATTTGATCATATTCTAATTTTAGTTGATTCTTCAATTCTCCTTTAAGGTCACTATTGTAATGATTTGATTACCTTTGTTTAGTATCTAAATACCCTTTAGAGCTTTTTACTAAACCTTTGCTAGATTTGGGTTGTACTTTGTTTCAAAGTTAGAATATTATTTAATTTTGGTGCATCTATGAATTCTACTTCTATTACTTTATTATGATTAATTAATTTTGTCTTTGGTGACAAATTAGTTGCTTAAACTTCCAAGATGTGTAGTTGAATGATGGAGTAAAAGCTATGAATGAATTGCACACCTTTTTTATGACAATTAATTTATTGTAGGAAGTCCTTTTCTTCCTTTGAATATAAAATTAATTTTTTCAAGAAAGATTTGTACAGTATCATTTGTGCAAGAGTGTCAAATTGTCTAATTTAATTCTGCATGATGCATGCAATTTTCTTTCTAATTTTTTTTGTCTTCCCAAAAATTGATAATGTAACTTGTTCTGCCTAGTTACTGCATTTTACAGTGAGCATGATGCTTTATCTGCAATTTCAAGCAAAGACGAAGGCTTCCATGTCGCCATTGTAGAGGTAATTTATTTAAACTGTTAGTTTAGTAGTCGAGCCTGATAGGTAAATATATTACACATTTTTGTATGTCGGAAGGTATTGCATTACAGCATTATTCTCGTTACTTTATTGTTGTACAATCTGTTTATAAATTCTAGTTGCCTATTAGTGAACTGACGTAGACAGTCTATTTTTTCGGTGTTCTGATTACCCACGGGTCTTAATAGGTGAGTATAGACAATCGCGATGGGAGGTGCAACCTTTTGGAATCTACAAATGATCTTCCAATGATCAGTAAGCATGCTTTCGTATGCTAATCACTTTTGGATTCTTGTGTATGCCGACTTTTGACGTGCATGTTCATATAATATAATCAAATAAGTTAAATGCGAAATGCAATTCTTACTGTGAAGTCTGTTTTCCCTGTCTGTAGTGATATCAAAAGAGCATTGCTTGAACACCATGATGAAGTGTATAGCGGTAATAATTCTGATTAGAGACTATTAATTACTATTGTATTTGCCGTCTTATTTTATTTTATATTGATCCTTCTTTATTCATGAATAAGCAGCTTGGTGCAGTAGAATTCCTTACAAAGCCTCTATCTGAGGATAAACTTCGGAATATATGGCAGCATGTAGTTCATAAGGTCTGTTTTACTGACTCCTTAAGTAACAAAAACTATCAATGTGAAGAAGAATTGCTTAATTTCTTGCATCTTGACAGGCATTTAACGCAAAGTCAGAATCAAACAACTCTGTTAAAGAATTTGTAGGTTCTGTATTGGAGGTTCAGCAACAAAATATAGGTGCAAAAGCTCAAGTACCTGAAGAGTTAATGATAGATATAGAAGTGGACCATAGTGATGATCATGACCAATCAGCTGCTGGTGGTGATAAGTTCCCTGCTCCGTCAACCCCCCAAATAAAACAAGGAGGGAGATCCTTGGATGATGGTGACTATCAAGATCAAAATAACAGTTCCCCTGTCAAAGAGGGTGAGGAATTTGACGGGGAAACCAAATCTGTCGATAATACAAACAATGGCAACTCATCTGCCAAAATGGAGGTGGATCCACCTCAATCAACACCTGTGGCAGCTATAAAAGACGAGGAGATTCGCAACAATGATGGTTCGAAGGACACGAATGATTCCATACCTAAGCCACAAGACAAAGTGGATTCTCCCGCTGCCCCTAGCCCGAATAGTGGGAATTCGAATAAGACATCTACTCAGAGTTATTGTGGAGGAAAAAGTAGCCGGAAAAAGATGAAGGTAAGAATAAGATTAAAATGTGGTTGAATTTCTTGAAGCTTTGCTTTCTTCAAAATACAAATTTCAGTTTCAGTAAAATAAGAAATCACAACTAGAATGATTAGGTTATGATATATAGATTGTTCGGATAAAACAAAAGATCTGGTGGATTTGGGAGAGCATTGTAGTAATTGGGTATATTGACTGTGCAATAATATAAATCCTGTCATAATTAATTCTATTCCTTTCATTCTTTCAACTTGATGCTCCGATAAATATGCTATTCTGAATTGTAATCATTTATGAACTTGAATCACTAATTGAATGTTGACGGGTGCATTTTATATAAGTGACTATTGACAGTTTTTATTCGTTCAGGTAGACTGGACACCTGATCTGCATAAAAAGTTTGTTCAAGCAGTGGAGCAGCTTGGCGTTGATCAAGCCATTCCTTCTCGAATTCTAGAGCTGATGAA
The DNA here is from genome assembly GCA_016808085.1 of Suaeda aralocaspica. Classification (NCBI taxonomy): domain Eukaryota; kingdom Viridiplantae; phylum Streptophyta; class Magnoliopsida; order Caryophyllales; family Amaranthaceae; genus Suaeda; species Suaeda aralocaspica. The sequence goes on from PYUH01000036.1 coordinate 5,659,254, forward strand.
AGTGGATGGGTTGACTAGACATAATATAGCTAGTCATCTTCAGGTAAAAAATAAAAATCACACATTTTGTCCAACAACATTGATGATGGTAGTTCGATAGCTAAACATAACCATACTTTACAGAAATATAGAATGCATAGAAGACACATTTTGCCGAAACAGGAAGAGCGAAGGTGGCCTCATCCTAGAGATTCAGTACACAGGAATTACTATCCTCACAGACCAGTGATGGCATATCCTCCTTATCACACCAACAATAGCTTTGCATCAGGGCAAATATATCCCATGTGGGGACAGCAGGGTGGTCAACCTCCTGGCTACCCAATGTGGGCCCCTCCAAGCTACCCCTGGCCGCCTGCGGAGAACTGGCCTTGGAAGCCTTACCCTATGGTTATTTTTTCTTGGATAATGCATCTGTGTCGCCTTCACCTTAATGTATGATATTTAATTTTATAACCTGGCCTTTTGTTTTTGGCTTATTTTGGCTCAGATGCATGCCGATGCATGGGGCTGCCCGGTGATGCCACCTCCTCCCTGCCCATCCTCGGCCTTCCCGCAAGTGAGTTTTCGGTCCAATTTTTCCATTCGTCATCATTTCATAATTCACTCATGTACAAAAACTATAAATGAATCATTTGACAGGTACAAGGTGTATACGGGTACCATACTCCTGACAGCTTTGGGAAGAATTCTCCTGATATGATTCCGGTAACTTGATTTTTCCCTCCATTATGCACTTTTGTCTCTGTTCTCTTATCTGCAATTTTCCTGAAATGTGTCGCCAAGATAATGACAGTCTTGTCTAATCTTTGACAATTGACATTTAGGGCCTATCTTGACAAACATTCTACTTATGGTAGTGATTTTCAATAATTTCTTGACCAAGGGCTTGTTTGGAAAAATTAGCTCTTCTAATACCTAATAGTTGTTACATATCAGAGCACTTGAGGTTAACTATCAGAAATGTTAATTAATTGGGGTGTTTCCGTGCTTGGCATAGGGTTTGTTACTCGGACTCTTCATTCTACCCGGACCCTTGGACATTTCATTTGGAATTAAAACCATGCAAACTTGTAATAACTTTAACATGTTCGACACTTCTAACATAGTCCAAGTAACATTAGGCACACACAACCTTTGAAGTAGTAAATAAGGAATTAAAACCATGCAAACTTGTAATAACTTTACCATGTTCGACACTTCTAACATAGTCCAAGTAACATTAGGCACACACAACCTTTGAAGTAGTAAATAAATAGAAAAAGTCTGTTTTTGCAACTTTTGCAAAACACCATCAAGCTTATTTGGTAATTGACCTTTGAGCCTTTATGATTGTTGCTCATGTCTTATCTTGTTAAAACATCAGGACACTAAATTTGAACTTTTGAAGTCTTGAAGAGACACTAATTTGTTTGTCTGTTTCCTTTCATCTAAACCACATATTAGTGAACTAGTGTCCTTTTTTTGAGATTTTTCTTCTAGCCTTTCTGTTTGTTTATAGTATCTTAGAAAAGTTTAGTTCTTGTACTGGAACCTCAACAACCTATACCATTACTGTCGTACCAGAAATAATAACTATTACTCCGTATTATCGGTTACTTTATACTTGGTAATTTACAGATCAGCAACAGCACATATTGTATTTATACTTGGGTCAAATCCACAGATAATGGTTCTCTTCTCATTTTGATGCATGAATCAGTTTGTACAGCCGGAAAAATATGGTTCTCGTGCATTAATTATTAAATTGTGTAATTTTACACAACCTAGAAAGACGCTTCTCATACATAAATGGTCCGTCTTGCTATATTGGTAATGTGGTCCTCGATATAATTTAATTCATGCTTTATTAAGATAAAAAAAGACATTGCCAAAAGAAAAGTACGCCCACGTCTTTCTCTTTTACTTCGATGCTCATTCAGTCATTGCTCAATCTGGTTTGACTGTTTGGATAGCTCGATAGGGTGAATGCCTCTTCAAAGGTATTCGGGTAATGTTGACGTAGATTAGGGTGCATGCTTATCTGGCTAGAATTGACTTGGCTTGAATAGTTGGATGTGCATTAGGAGAAATGGGGGAAGCCTAACTTGGCCCCCCACCACCTCCATTTTAGTTGTCTTCCTCCTTTACTTGTTATAGATGTTTATTGAAGGTCAGTGTTCATTAGCTTTAATCAATTTTATCCACTTTCTTATCTGAAATAGCCAATCTAACTTGGAAGATCATGTAGATTCATCTCAATGTGCAGCTTCATACTGCTCCCTCCATTCCTTTAAGTTTGTTACGCTATGTCTTTTTTCCTCACAAAACGAACTTGATGGAATAGAGGGAGTATAAACTTTTATGATCTTAATCAAAAGTTACGTATTAAATGTGTATTGATTACAGTAAACATAGTTTTTAGTACATAAAATAGGTTGAGGGATTGTTCTAGTCCCTCTCAAATTTACACTGATTGCCGATCATATGTAAATTAATGTGGCAATCCTGGTAAAATGACCTACCAATTGTAGGAGTATCTATAATACAAATAACTTATGAAATTATGAATTTTAAGATGATATACTTATCCAATAATGGTATATGGATTGCAGGGAGATGAAGTAATTGACAAGGTTGTTAAAGAAGCAATAAGCAAGCCATGGTTACCATTGCCCATAGGTCTTAAACCACCTTCCACTGATAGTGTTCTATCTGAACTCTCCAAGCAAGGAATCTCTTCTATTCCTCCCCATATCTATCCATGCTGACATGGAACATTAATGTCAGTGGGACCCACGTTGTGAAATAAAGAAAAAGAAAAAAGAGGGATCTGATGCTGTACAACAGCTTAGTTGACAATTGTCTTGGACCCATTTAACGCCGATTTTCCGATCGAGCGATCGAGGTTAGGCCACATATGTGATTTTAGAACCACACAGATGAGGTGTGGTTGTAAATAGAGCTGACATGAAGGTGGGTTGATTGGTATTGGGGTGGGTAAAGAGGAGAAAAACATTGATCAACAAATTGATCATAGTGGAATATAGAAAAAGGGTTTGATTGATGAATGTGATGGGTGAATCATTGTTCAATGTTTGTTTCTTGTTGGTGGATTGAAGAGGGGGTCCTACATATCTTGTGGAGGGTACTATTTTCTTAAGGACTTGTCCCTCATTTTGTAGGGCTTTGTGCTCCTACTCATTCTTACCATTACATACCTTTTCTCCATAGCAATAATAATAAGGTTAGCCTATTGCTCATACCATTGCACTTTTTAGGTGCACTCGAGTGTATTAACGGTTAATTGTTATCGCATTTTTCCGAGTCGTGGATGCCAATTAGCATATCATTGCACTTTTTAGGTGCACTCGAGTGTATAAACAGTTAATTGTTATCGCATCTTTTCAAATCGTGGATGTCAATTAGCTTAATTGATTTAATTTTTTTTCTTACAATGGATGTAAAATTTAATTGTATAATAAGTGGATCCTTCTTTTTCTATGATTTTTAAAAAAAGAAGTTTTAATTTTATGCTATGACTAGTTGTTTTCAAGTTTATCAACTTATCACTTAACAATCACATGACACACCTAACTTTACTTTTTCAAATTATCTTTGTAGACTAACTGAATGATGAATTGATGGGGTGGTGTTGACGAATACTTGAAGAGTTGGAAGTAAAAATTAGGATTGTATTTGACTATTTGGCATATGATTTTGAATTTTGATAAGCAATTGAGCTCGGGTTGGACTAAGGCTTCGTTCTCTTTAATTTTATTGTTAGACTTAATTAAATCAAATCAAAAACGTATTTTTTTAGGGCTCGTTTACTTCAACTTAAAATCAGGCTAGTTCAGTTCTAATAATTCCGTTTAGCTCCATTGGACCTCAGCTCAATTCTTCTTTTATTTTGCTAATTTATTTGTTACTAATATTATTTGTTCATATATATATAATTTTATTCATAATGTTTTTTTTCTTCATATATCGTACTATATGTGTTTATAACATTATCATTATTTTGTACTTCCATTTATTTTGTTCATAATATTATTAGTGTGTTCATAATATATTTTTGAAACATTGGTCATCATTCTTTTTTGTTTCACATGTAAATATTTATTAGTTCATAATTTTATGAAAAAATATTATGAAACAATTATTCAGGAAATGAAACAAAAATATAAGTGAAATATTAAAAATATTATTATACAACATAAGTGAATTACAATTCACAAAAATATGAAAATGTATTACTAATTTTTATTTCATAAAATATAAACTACCAATAACGATTTCTTTTGTTTAATAATTATTAGTGGATTAATATCAAAATTATTACTATGTCATTATTCCGTACTTAAAAATCATTAATAATCCATAGTTAAAAATCAATAGTCATAGTTAAAGCATAAAAATCATAGTAAAAAATCATTAATCATAATTAAAAAAAGTCAATAATTAATAACCCAATAGTTAAAAATTATTAATCAATAATAAAAATTTTCAACTCCACTCAGCTCCAATCAATTCAGTTCAGTTCAACTGCTTTCAGCTGAAGTAAACAGACCCTTAGTTTAATTCATTTATTATTAAATGGGTAAATGAATATATCACCGACTACATAGGTATCTATCTTCTTATTATAGTAGACTTACGTGTGAATAACACATGTTTATTTATTTAGTTATTATTATTATTTTTTTGTGTGTGAAGATAATGAAAAATCTCAATTAAAATTAGGTATCCCTTAGAAGTACCATACTTATCGACATAAAGTTGAGAAGAAGGGAAACAATTTATTTTAGTAGGGTTGATAAGCAAGTGGTTGACATTAGCCACCCAATCACCAGCACGATTTCCTTCTTGATATAAGTGTTGGACGGAGATTGAACTAAGTTGAGATAGAAGATGTTGAATCTTTAGGTGATAGTTGCAATCTTCCATAGGGAACGGAACAAGCGATTTACCAACATTGATAATCGTGACATTTCAATCTCAAGATGAGTGAAGCCTTCATTGAGGACAAATTTTATTCCATTGCGCATAACGGTAGTTTCTACTATAAGGACTGAAGTAATAAACCAGGTTTATTTGATGGTTCAAATTCTACCATGTCATTTTTCACAAATTTTTGTCTACTTTTCTACTCTTCAGACTCGTATAAAAGTATAAAATTATAATCAGACTTCATACATCATTCAAGATATTTATATAAATTATTTTATTCCGTTTTACATTTTATGTGGCCCACTAGTTATCACATAATTGGTTCTTATGGTGGTTCACGTAAGTTTTGAGAAGAATTTTAATCTTCAAGAGTCATGTTAACTCTATACCAAGTTTTACTACATCATCGTATAAGACTCGATGTAATCTCAACATTAGACTCTTCTTAACTTTACCAATAAACATGCTCTAATTCGTAAAGGATATTCTCATTCATACATTCAAGTAATTCATTTTAATAAAAGTAATCTTGTTTTGACTGTAAAATTGACCTTAGTTTTATCCTATGATTAAAAAAATACTAATCCAAAAAATAGTAACTCTACTAATCCCAGTATTTTTATTTTGCTAGTATAAAAGTAACTTTACGTACTTATACAGATAACCTTACTTTGATTATTTTCCCACTAAGGCACCTTGTCGTTATCCCATTAATCCATTTTCACCAGAAGGTCAATTATAAATTATTTATATAAGTGCTATATATATTACTATTATTTAATAGAGTTGTTGACCACATATAAGAGAGTATTTGCAAAACTTTTACCATACTAAAATCTCCTTAGCCTTGCTACTTTAATTAGACCTAGAAATCGTGTCGAGTCGTGTCGGGTCAGCAACTTAAACGGGCCAAGACCCTCTGACCTGAGCACGACCCATTAAATTAATGGGTTGTTTTGGCTAACTCGAACTCGGCACGAACTAACCTGGTTCGACCCGGCACGACCCGCTTGACTCGTTTAGCTATAAAACAATATTTTTTGAGGGAAAAAGCTAAAAATTAAGATTATGATAACAAATTAACAGTACAACACTAACAACATTCAACAACACATACAACATAGTAATTAAGTACTAATGTACTTCAAAGTTCAAATGTCCAAAGTCTACACCAAAAGTCACACTGAGTCACTGATTAAGTAAACGCTCACAAAACATAAATTAAAGTAGTTAATTAGTTTTACAAACCAAAGTTAAAGTTTCAAACAAAATAAACTCTTAAACATCGACTACTTGGGCTTGATTAGTGGTTGATTCCTTCTTTGTTTCAAGACTCTCCTCTTCTTGATCAACTTTTATTCCCGCCACTTGCTCACACAAGTCCTCCATCTCACATTGAATAGAACCTATTCGGTGTCCAACACATTGGAGATTTGGAGTATTAGTTATATAAACATAAAGAAAAATAGCAATAAACTGAAAAAAGAGATAGAAAGAGTCATAGAAACACCTAAGAGGAAAACAATAAAGTACTACAGATATTACCTTTTAAAAAGACCCAATCACGTATGCAAACCAAAGACTCAGCAGTACTTGGCTTCATTGAGCTCCTACATACATCTAGGACTTTTCCTCCAATGCTAAAAGCAGATTCGAAAGCTACAGTTGAAATGGGAATGGCCAAGATGTCTCTTGCCATTCTAGCAACAATGGGATACCTTCCTTAAAGAGCTTTCCAATACTCAAGCACATCCACTTCACTTGTTCGAGGAAGTCTTTGCTCTTCCAAATAAAGTTGAAATTGAGACTTTCCAGATGAAGCAAACTCATTACTATCAAAGCAATCAAAGTCCTTCAAAGCAAAATAAATACATATAAGTTATGACTAGATTAAATAAATAATATAAATTGAAATTCAAAAAAACATATTATGTCTTTAAGGTACAAGATTATCACCTTCATGAAAGTGTCAGATGCTTGGTCTACATTGAGAATAGGAGCATTGTTCTTGCTCCTTGTAGAACTAGAGGGGGCAGAAGAAGTTGATGCAGTAGAAGAACTATACTCATCAAATAAAGCAAATAGTTTCTCCTTGAACAACTCTATCTCATTTTCAGCAGATTGGTCATAAACCTTTTTAAATGCCCAATCAATAACTTGAAATTTGAATCGAGGATCAAATACAACAGCAATACCCATGATGGTGCTAAACTCAGACCAATATTTGTCAAACTTCTCAAACATTTTTACAGCCATGCCTTTCAAAAACCTATCACTACTAGCCAATTGCTCTTTCAAAAGCAATCTAACCTTTAGCACATTTGGGAAATAGAGATTTGAGGTTGGGTATTTTGTGCCAGAAAAAGCTAATGTCACTTCATGAAATACTTGCAAAAACTTACAAATCTTTTCAATCCTATTCCATTCTTCAGAATTTGGGCAATGCATGAAATTTGCATCAGTTTTTTGCAAGTGGAGAAAAGCCTTCTTATAATAGATAGCGGAATCTAACATAAGAAAAGTAGAATTCCAACGAGTAGGCACATCTTGCCTTAATCCTCTTTTAGACTCTAAGTTAACTGTTCAACACAATGAATAAATTTTTGTTTTCGACCTTGGGAACCTTTGCAATACTTGACACACTCTCTCACCTTAACAACTGCTACATCTATCTCTTTCAAACCCTCTTGCACAATTAAATTCAGAATGTGTGCACAACAACGGACATGAAAATAATCACCATGACTAACCAAATCCAAGTCATATTTCAGCCCCTCAACCATAGAATCATTACATGATGCATTATCTAAAGTAATGGATGAAACTCTCTTATCAATCCCCCATTGTTTCAATAGAGAAATTACTTTTTCAGCTAAAGCGGCACCCGTATGGGGAGGGGGTATGAAGGAAAATGTTAAGATTCTTTTTTGCAAATGCCAATTTTTATCAACAAAGTGGGCAGTTAAGGAAATATAGCCATCTGTGGTCACAGAAGTCCAACAATCAGAAGTTAATGCTATTCTACCAGGAACATGTTGCAACAATTGATAAAGTTTAGATTTTTCCTTAACATACAACTTTGATATGTCAGAAGCAATTGTGACTCTAGTAACAAATTTGACCTCAGGATTCAAGTAAGTAAAACAACTCCTAACACCTTCATATTCCACAAATTGAAGAGGAAGATTGTGTCTACATATAGCAAGAGCAAGTAATTCACGAAAATCTTCAAGCTTAAAAGAAGGGGGTCGACTATCTATACTACCAGAAGCATTAGATTGCAAAATTAGTTGACCAATATCTCTATAAATTCTACCCTTGCAATTCCTAAGATGTCTACGCATATTCCCTGTCCCATAACTACTTTCAGCTATGTACTTTACCCCACATCTCTTGCATTGACATTGCAATTTACCAGTAACATGCAGTTCATCAATCATTTCAAACTCATTCCAACCATTAGAAGTAAGTTTTCTTTGGCGTTTACAGGGGTTACCAGACAAGTTAGGTTTGATTTTTGTTGCATCTTGGGGCTTAGCTGTAGTTGGCTTTCCTCCACTATTCACTTCACCATCTGATTCAATAGTCACAGGTTCTTGAGGCTGAGATTGGGACTCAAAGGGTGAAGCATTAGGTGATTCCATTGGTGACTCCATTGGTGAATCCATCACTGCAAAAGTGCAATTAAACATTTAAACTCATCATCCTCTTAGAATGATAAACTTAGTAAAGCCATTCATAGGAAAAAAAAAAACACCAACTAACACTCAAAACTAATATTAATTACAAGAAATTACAATTAAAGGAATCCTAAATTCAACTCTTAACTAATATGAATTATAACTTACTGCTTAATCTGTTAATCATAAAAACAAACAAATCATCAAAAAAAATAATAAAACAATAAACTCTTCAGATCCAATATAATTTTATGATCATCACATCATAATATCATATATCAATGAACTACTATGCACAACAATTAACTTTGCCAAACTAATATACAAATATACAATACAACAGATGATATTGCAACCCAATTAACCCCAAATAAACAATTAAAAAAATATGAAATTAATTACTCGTATGAATTCAATACAGGTTCAATACAACAGATGAATTAACCCCAAATAAACAACAGATGAATTACTCGTATTAACCCCAAAAACTCCCAACATACACTCAATTTAAGCTAATTCGCTGTCATAAGATTCAATACAGGTTTATAATTCGATACATAATTCGTTCAATTGGCCAAATTTTACTAAATTACTCGTAAGAATTGACTTAATTAACCAGCACAATTAAGAGAAAGATAATAAATTAGTGCAAATACCTTTTAAGAGCAACTGAGTCAACAAAAATTGAAGAAGAAACGCTGAAAATGAAGTCGAAAATGAAGAGTGAGTAGATCTGAAAATTTCATAAACAAAATGTCATAAACAAAATTACATGCAAATTAAAAACCTAGATCTAACTTTAAAAATTAAATATTACCGTTCTGAATTCAATTGAAAATTTGAAAGTGAGGCAAGAGTGTGAGTGTGAGGCGCGTGAGAGCTTGGGGAAAGCTGCAACTCAATCTTGTGCCTCTACACAAAAAACAAAAGCTTGTTGGATACTAAATTACTGATTTTCAGCATATACAAAGAAACAATAAAAAGAAAAATCAAAAATCAAAAATCAGTAAATAAATTGAAGAAGAAACAAAATCAGTAGAGAAAAAAAAAAACAAAATAAAAAGAAACAATACCTTTTAAGATGAAAATGAAGAAGAAATTACTACTCGTATTAAACATTAAGTCGAAAAAATTGAAGAAGAAATGCTGAAAATGAAGCCGAAAATGGGAGAGTGAGTGTAGAAAGAAGAGGGAGGCGAAAATGAAGAGGGAGAGCCGGAAAATGAAGAGGGAGAGTGTGAGTGAGAAACTGAGATGAAAACCCTAAAAAAAAGGTGAGAATGAAGAGATGAAAATGAAGAGAGAGAATTAGATAGAGAGTGGAGAGTGTGAGTGAGGCAGTGAGCAAACCTAAAAAGTAAAAACCCTACACAAATTAAACGGGCCTCTAACTGTAAACAACCCAATAATTAAATGGACCTATACTAACATAGTAACATATGGGTTAAAATAAACAGGTTATTAAACGGGTTAAGCGGGTTGAGAGGCTAAACCCTAACCTTACCCGTTTATTACGCGGGTCGTGCCGTGCTGACCCATGTACATAAACGGGTTAAAATGCTTGACCCATACCTTTTATTACCAGGTCGTGCTCATGCGAGTTGGCGGGTCGTGCCAGTAATTTACAGGTCTAACTTTAATGAACTAAAATGATATTTACAATTAAATGGAAAGGGTATCATCATCAAACACATCAAACAAGAAAAAGGCTAGGGGTGGGTGGAGCTCAGTGAGGGTGTTATGTAATGTCTTTTCATTCCCATGAAGGTAAAGGAAGATAAAGATGGGGCATGAGTGGAATAATAAAGTATTATTCAAATTAATTAGGCTCAATATCTTATAGTAGTGGTTGAAATATAGTAAATGTAATTGAAATGTATTGAATTGAACTGAAATATTCTAAAATAAATATAATATTTTAATTCAATAATCACTGAAAATATATATAACTAAAAACTGGATTGAAAATAAGCCGAAAAGAATTGAATAAAGTCTTACGTTATTGTAATGTTATGTACAATGTTACATTACGTTTTGAAAATCTTAATCTAAAGGAGTGGGCCATATTTCTTTTCTCATCAATATATAACTTGAATAATGTCATTTCAGACAAACATTTACCAATACACATTGTAACTTAAAAAGTATTGCCTTCGTCTCCTATTAATTGCAACAATTGGGTATTATTTATGAGATATAAAATATTTAATTGTTAGAACTAATTGGAAACAGATATAGTAAATACTATGACTTTAACATTGACATGTGTAAATTAAATAGTTACTCTCCAATTTAGATAATATATATTGGACTTGAATTATAATTGAAGGCTCCCACTTAAAAATTTCTAAACTACTCTCTTTTGAACACTCTTTTTATCAAGCTACCCTTTGGCCCAAGCAAATCTCTTTACTCCATTCATTCCGTTTTCTCGTTCAAGGAGTCAAATAAAAAATTGAAAGGGTTTTCTTCTAAATTATACCTATGAGCTATTGTATTTTCTAAGGTGTATCCTTTGATAGTTTAAAATTCTCAATAGTACCCTTAAGGCCTTGAACTAACCAATACTTTGTGTCCTTTGTAGTTGATGCTAAGTTACAATATTCAAATAATTTTGTTCAATTTATACACTTCCAAAGTCTCCTAAGGTATATATCTAAGCTTTTTTTGAAGAAAAATTCCATTTAAAAGATCGATTAAAATAAAAATAACGAAAAAAATTAATAGACATCTAATCACAAAGGGGATAGCATAGAAAATTAGATGAGTTTAGGAGTATAACTTAAAATTTCAAGAAACATTATTAGAAAATACAAAAAACTTACGGATACAACTTTAAAAACCCAAATTAAAATTAGAAGCTTTAATGGCGTATCATTTAATCGTAAATTTGTTGGGCTTAAGCTATGGACCAGGTCTAAAATATTATGAAGTACTATGCATAAGTTTGTGACCACAAGGTCCACAAATTCCCAAGTACTACAAGGCACCCAACAAAGGGTTCTCAAATGCCAACTCTCAAGTCCCAACCACCTACATGGCTACACCATTTGTGTCAGCTTAATCGATTTGCTCACTTTATTTCTATTGGGCTTAAGCCTAAAATTATGTCATTCAATTTGAATCATAAATAGTTTTCCTCAAGGTCAGTGAACAATAATAGCACATCCCAATATTTTTGGGCTTGGAGGGCCTTTTATAAGAAGATTAGCTGTAATGTTTCCCAACTCTCTCGGAGCAAAACTTGTTTATTTGAATTGAAGTAAAATTCTATGGTAGTAGCTTAAACTGATTTGACTGCTATTTGAATCATTGTATTTGGTAACACTTAGCTGATTAGTAAAAGATGAAAACTCTTTGATTTCGTAAAATGACATTTATGAACATTTGTCTTATTTGTAATATTTCACTACATTTTCAGAAGTGAAAATGGGAATGTAACTTTAAGGCAAATTTGTCACCAAGTTTTTTTAAAATTAAATCATTTGTCAAAAAAAAAAAAAAAATAACTCCTCTCTTAAGCCTTTTGTAACTTAGGGATTTGGATTTTGGACCCAAACATTTAAGCAAAAAGTTATTTTACCGGACACTTACATTAGAGGTTTGACTTGTTCAAACCTTTAATTTTACCTAAAACCTCTAAAGCTTAAAAAAAAACTCTAAACCAAACATAGCTAGTATTTTGAAATCGATAGAAGTCCAACTTAGGTTTTTCTCATTCTCATAATTTGTACTACTACTCCTTCGTATCTCCATATGACTTAATTCAAAATTATTTACAACGATTTTAACACATATAGGAGTAACTTAGTTAAAAAATGTTGGAGAGTGACTTTTTTTTTTTAAATAAAGGTGGGCGACTTTATAGCAAACAAATGAATAAAAAATTATTCTTTTTATTTGACACATAAATAAACTATAAATTAAGGCCATTATGCTATGAAACGACACCGTCCAAAACGTCAACTTCCACCCAAATGAAGATAAATCAAAAAACTTCAACACCAAACTCCAAAACACTAACATTCAATTTCATCAAATTTACAACAACACCCTTTAACTCTCCCTCAAGACAACTGACCATTAAATCACTGTAAAATGCAAAATTGCATATCACAATGATATTTTGAGGTAATATATTAAAGTTTAGGGATAAAGCCATCTTTTTATATGCATTTTAAGGTTCAATGGGTAATTAAATTTTCTATTTATTTAAAAACTTCCATTTAATTTCTTATTTATACATATTACATGATTTACTAGATATTATCCTTCTTGCAATCGTACCATCTAGTAAGGGGTATAACTGTCATTTCACAATACTAAATTAATAAAGTTTAAACAAGGTTTATCACCAGCTGGCTATAGCAAAAAGAAGAAAACCAATTATGTCGATTTTCAACTTTTTCTCTCTCTAAAATTCCTTCCTTTCTCTCTCATCGAAGAACTCAAAATTCACAAACTTTTTTTTTTCCTTATTTTTTTCTTTCGAAAATCATCGCGAATTCATCTGTAAGTAAATTACTCTTTGAATCTTCAATTTTATTGCATTTTTTTTTCATTTTTAATTATATATAAGATTACTTTGTAATATGTACGTAATAATTTAATTAATTAAGTAATTAATTAATAATTCTGATTAATATGCTTTAATTATAAAGTTTTAATTAAAAATTCTGCAATCTGCTTCAATTTCGTTGTTTTGATATTTTGTACCTGATTTAATTTTGCAATTTTTCCGAATTTAAGTTTCTAATTTTGATTCTCTTGCAAAAAGTTTCGACATTTAATAATTGTTGTAATTTTGATGTTATTTAATGATTTTAGGATAATTAATCTGCTTTTAGAGCTAATAATCATGATTACAGAAGTAATTAGCTCTTTTTTATATATGTATTTGTTATAATTAAAGGTAATTGAATGATTTAATGATTATATTATGCTTTTAATTNTTAAGCAAAAAGTTATTTTACCGGACACTTACATTAGAGGTTTGACTTGTTCAAACCTTTAATTTTACCTAAAACCTCTAAAGCTTAAAAAAAAACTCTAAACCAAACATAGCTAGTATTTTGAAATCGATAGAAGTCCAACTTAGGTTTTTCTCATTCTCATAATTTGTACTACTACTCCTTCGTATCTCCATATGACTTAATTCAAAATTATTTACAACGATTTTAACACATATAGGAGTAACTTAGTTAAAAAATGTTGGAGAGTGACTTTTTTTTTTTAAATAAAGGTGGGCGACTTTATAGCAAACAAATGAATAAAAAATTATTCTTTTTATTTGACACATAAATAAACTATAAATTAAGGCCATTATGCTATGAAACGACACCGTCCAAAACGTCAACTTCCACCCAAATGAAGATAAATCAAAAAACTTCAACACCAAACTCCAAAACACTAACATTCAATTTCATCAAATTTACAACAACACCCTTTAACTCTCCCTCAAGACAACTGACCATTAAATCACTGTAAAATGCAAAATTGCATATCACAATGATATTTTGAGGTAATATATTAAAGTTTAGGGATAAAGCCATCTTTTTATATGCATTTTAAGGTTCAATGGGTAATTAAATTTTCTATTTATTTAAAAACTTCCATTTAATTTCTTATTTATACATATTACATGATTTACTAGATATTATCCTTCTTGCAATCGTACCATCTAGTAAGGGGTATAACTGTCATTTCACAATACTAAATTAATAAAGTTTAAACAAGGTTTATCACCAGCTGGCTATAGCAAAAAGAAGAAAACCAATTATGTCGATTTTCAACTTTTTCTCTCTCTAAAATTCCTTCCTTTCTCTCTCATCGAAGAACTCAAAATTCACAAACTTTTTTTTTTCCTTATTTTTTTCTTTCGAAAATCATCGCGAATTCATCTGTAAGTAAATTACTCTTTGAATCTTCAATTTTATTGCATTTTTTTTTCATTTTTAATTATATATAAGATTACTTTGTAATATGTACGTAATAATTTAATTAATTAAGTAATTAATTAATAATTCTGATTAATATGCTTTAATTATAAAGTTTTAATTAAAAATTCTGCAATCTGCTTCAATTTCGTTGTTTTGATATTTTGTACCTGATTTAATTTTGCAATTTTTCCGAATTTAAGTTTCTAATTTTGATTCTCTTGCAAAAAGTTTCGACATTTAATAATTGTTGTAATTTTGATGTTATTTAATGATTTTAGGATAATTAATCTGCTTTTAGAGCTAATAATCATGATTACAGAAGTAATTAGCTCTTTTTTATATATGTATTTGTTATAATTAAAGGTAATTGAATGATTTAATGATTATATTATGCTTTTAATTACAGGTAATTAGTGAAATTGAGGAGGAAATTTGTGAAATTGGTGATTTGGAGAAGAAATTGTAGTTTAAATCTAGGGAAAAATGGGGTGTCAAGGGTTTTGGGGATGTTTGTTGAAACTATTAAACCTTTTGATGACTATTGTGGGGTTGGCAATGGTGGGATATGGGATTTACTTGTTTGTGATGTACAAGCAAGCGTCGCCCGATCCCGTTCCTCCACCAGTTAGTTCTGTTGACACGATGATTCAGCTCGGTCGCCCTTTGATTATGTCTGTATCGTTGTCCAACAGTGTTTTGGATAATCTTCCTAAAGCTTGGTATGTTGATAGTTTGTTCTCATTGCTTGGCTATATCTTGTTTATTGTTGCCTTGTTGGTTTGTTGATCAATGTGTGTCTTGCTTAAGCTCTAGCTGATTCGTTCGACGTTGTAAGTTTTTATTCATATGTATGTTGATGTGTAGCTTTTCGTCGTTTGCTCTATGTGTTCATTGTTTTATATATTCCAATTTTCTTTTCGATTTAGCATGTTGCAAACTTTAATTGTGATTACGATCCAAAAGTACAGAAAAGAGACTCCCAGATTAATTAGCTGGCAGGTTGTAGGTGGTTAAGAGTTTTGGGATGTAGGCTGCAAGAATGTGGCGCCAGTGATGTGCTATGGGAGTTAATTGATTTACACCTGACAATGTGATTATTGAGACTTTTAGGACTTCTTTGTATGTCAAACTAGACTAGTTGTGTATTGGCACTTGCTAGTGAGGATCTACAAAGTGTGCAACTTTAAAAAAAATGGTTTAGTTGCGGATTTAAAGGTATTGGGTAGTTTTTTGTTTTGGCTGTGGATTACTCAGTAAGTGTCATACATCTAGAGTCTTCCTTCCTTTTCAACAAGTAATTGCAAATAAAAAAAAGCAAGGGAATGAAAAAGAATCAGGGCCATATATGAGATTTTGGTGGTCCTACTAGTTAATGGTAATGCATTTCTAATTTTGGTGGTCTGCGAAAAAGTTCATATCTTCTGATAAATGAACAAATGTTAAGTGGGAAACAAAACATTAAAAAAATTAAAATAATGTTGATAAAACCAATGTCATAATCTTTCTTCATATTTGATTTTGAGTATCACATTATTAGAATTCCCGAACCAAATACAGAACAAAAGGGTAAGAAAATGGCAATAGAAGTAGTATGTTTTGCTAAAGAGTTGATAATTACAATTTTAATTTACGATAGAGAAGGATTTATATTATTCCATACGAAGTAAAACAAAGGGAGGATTTAAAGTAGTTAATATGCAACTTCTCTAAATCCTTATTGCTAAACTATTACTAGTAGACATGTACTAGTAGAGTCTGTTGAAACTTGAAATCAACAAAGGGTAAAGTAGGGGCCCTCTAAATAATATGGAGTATCAAGTGAAAGAAAGCAAAGACTAGGAGAATAATCCCCCTCTCCCCACCACCCACCCAAACAAAATTAATGTGCCATGGGATTTGATCTCACGTCATTGTGCAAATCCAATTGAAACCTGTGAACCGAAATAACCACTAAACCAAATTACTTGTTCAGGATTTTACATGCATTATTTTGTATGTAACTATTTTTTTTAAAATTTGGTCTTTCTTCATGGGCCTTGGGCCTTAGTTTTAAAAGTGCACGCCTTGGTGCCAAAGAAAATTGCCTCTGGAGGTTGAGGCCATTACCCCAAAAGACGCACACCTAGGCGAGGTGCAAAAACGCGAGATTTTTGGGCTTTTTTGTTTATTTTTAATTTTTATCCTTTTGAGCCTGACCCATGGGACGCGTAAGAGGCGCAAAGCGCACACCCCTCTTGCACCTAGGTGTGCAGCTGCCCCTCTCACCCACTCTCAGATACAAGCTTGAAAAGCAAGAATACATGCAGGGAACTGAATTTGATAATGACAATTAGTGTTGGTCAGTGTGCTCAAAGACTAAACCGATGAACATTAGAGTGTGCAGGTGTGGAATTTGTGTAACGAATAGTAGGAGGAACAATGGTTTATCCACTACCAAGGTAATCAACCCACTAGAAAAGGCTAGAAGAGACGCTAGGAAGGTTGTAATAAAAGTTTGGCAAATCATTGCTGGAAAACAAAGAGTTTTGCATCTCAATTGGTGTACATCAAAGGTTCACTAGGCCCTTGCCACTTTGTTTAGACCCATAGTTATAAGGAATAGACAAGTTCAAGTCAAGATGATATGCCTTGGTGCATGATGTATAAGGATGATATTGTGTTGATTGATGAGACAAAAGGAGTGGAAAGTAAGTTAGAATTGTGGGAAAAACTTTGAAATTTTTGTGGTTTTAAGTTGAGTAGAAGTAAGACGAAATTTATGGAGTGTAATTATAGCAAAACAAGGAGTAGGATGACAAACTTGATTATTTTGAATGGAAGGATTTTTCAATGTTTCGATTTATTTTGGTATATAGGATTTATTATCCAAGAAGATTGTTGATCGTGGAGCGACTTCAAGCATGAGTTGTTATTGAGCAACTTAGAAGTCAAAGAGGTTTATTTACTTTACTTGCATGGACTAAGGACTTAACAAAGACATTGTTTGTCATGTGGGAAGGAATCATACGTAATTACGTAGTTCATGTATGGTTTATAGAACTTTATTTTATTCAAGTTGTATCTCCTTTTTATCATGAGATTGGGTTTTGTCCATGGAAAACTACTGCTAGTTGAAGGGAACACATTCTTGAAGGTTCTTTGATATAGAGATCTAATCTTGAAAGGTTTGAAGATTTTTCCCAATTGGCGCAAGAATTAAGAGTCGTTTGAGAGTGAAGTAGTTTTCCAAATTGTGCGTTTTTGGATAACCTAGGTTCCTTGTCTTTTGGTGTTTGGTGGCAACTGGCCATTATATCTAGAGTGTTTAGGTTGTTATTTTATCCATTCATTGGTTAGGATAGTTTCCTGAAACAAGTTGAGTTTGTTAGGATAGTTACGGCAAACCGTGTGGAGGCTCCTCGGGCATCAAGGATTGATTCGATTTTTGTTTTTTTTTTTTACTTTGTTGATTAATTTTCAGAATTCTTAGTTGGAATTTAGTAAATTAATAAATTCTATGTATTGAAGGATAGTTCCATGCATAATTCTTTAAAAAGCATTTTTTTTAATAAAATTCAAATTTCGAGTCTAGTACTTTGATATAATTTAAATCGTGTTCTTTGTGTTGAAGAAACGAGTTTCTTCGAGATTGAGTGATAGTTTTACAAGCATTCAAATTTGTTTAATTATCTAAATAGCTAATCTTTTTGGTATTAGACAACCTTACTTTAGTTTAAGAGCTAATCTTTCACAAAATAGTTTTTATCAATCGAATCAATGCAAACAAGCTAGTTGTGCGTTTCGATTCGTCACCATCTATATAGTTGTGTGAGGTTTTCATTCAATGATATAGATCTAGTGAATTGGATGAGAATATAGCTCTCCAGACCTCGTTGGTTGAAGTGGAAGGAAAGTTTTGAATGTCTATGTGATTAGGTTATCTATCTGTAGTTTTATACTAAAGTGGCTGCTGCTATTATATTTTTCCATCCTACAACACCCCAATATCCCTCCTAACACTTTAGTTTTAATTTATTTATTTTATTTTTAATTATAATTAATAAATTAATTAATCTTCTAGGTAATTTCTCCTAATCTTTATGTATGCCAATTACTGGTAAGAGGGGACTATAAAATATTTCTCCTGCAATGTTGAATGCCTCAAATGTTTTGCTTTGTTTTATTTATTATTTTTTCGACTTATTTTTTTTTTTTTTTATAAATAATTCACAAACATACAAAATAATATAGTATACCAAAGCGGAACCCATTAACAATTTTCCCTTCAAATTGCATTTCTTTTTTTACTTTGCTTCATTTCAACTTTTAGGAGAAAAATGTAAAAAAAATAAAAAATCGTGTATAAAATAAATTAGCAATATTAGGAAAGGCTGACCCTTGAAGTTTATTTTACTCCTTCTAAATGATTTCGCTTAAACAACATTTTTTTTATTTTGGTTTGCTTGTTTGTGTGTTTGTTTGTTAGCTTAATTTTGATAAAATAAACAAATACAATTAGAAACAAATATATTAAATAAATTTCATTGAATTGTTATCAACTCTATGAAATTGTTATGGTTCATTACTTTTTATGTCATTGTTATTATAAGAACTATAATCTCATGAAATGAGCAATTGTGTTATAATAGTTGTTTTAGTAATATTTTAGAAATCTAGCAATGCTTGGTAATTATCTAGTGCCTAATAAATTGAAGGGGAAATTTAGCACATAACCATTAACATGTCCTTGCTTTATGGAATCAAATGTTGGGCTTTGAAATGTTCTTATTTTCATAAGATGAGAGTTGCAGGGATGCATATGCTACATTGGATGTGTGAAGGAATGAGGTTGGTTGTAAGAAGGTAAGAGTTGTTTCTATTGAGGATAAGATGAATGAAAATCTTGTTAGTTTGTTGGGACATATAAGATGAAGCCTGAGTAATACACTAACAAGAAGACTAGGAGAGTGGCAGCAAGATGGACGGGGAGAGGTAGAGGACGACTTAAGCAAGCTTGGATGGATGGGTGTAGTTAGTGGAGATGTGAAGTCATTGGTGCTTGAGGAGAATTTGGTGTTAAATAAGGAAAATTGAAGAAAGAGGATTTTTGTAGATGATTATTGCAATTCCTCTAATTGAATAGCCAACCCCGTACTAATACGTTGTTGTTATTGTTACTCCATGTCTCCATCGCTAGTAGGTCATCTATTTTTGCAATTCCTCTTATTAATTCATATCGAGCTTGCCTCAATTTTTTTTTTTTTTTTTTTTGGAATAAGGCTTTGTTGTTATTGTAAACCATAAAATTTAAACCTTCAAATCAATAATAAGAAAGACAAATAATATAGTAAACTATAATTTTATTGATAATTTGTGGGTTACAATTGTCGTTACTCTCTTGATTCCTCTCTAAAAGTTGGGGGTTTAGATTAAGGTTTTTTAATAGTACCGGGGTCTTATCGACTTATTCTGGACTATTTGCCTACAATTTGGTAGTGCAAAGATAATGGCGTCTTTGTGACCTATTTCATCTCTCCCTCCAAAACTCTAAACTAGTGCCTATTTATAAGATAATATGTGCTTGGGGGATAAGATAACAATATTTGCTAATATCCTAAATCTCAACAACTAATATTATCTAATATATTTTTCTCTTATTTGGATAGGTTTGACACCTAAAAATATAAAATTTTGGTGTCAACAGTTGTTGTTACTCTATCTCATCTACCCACTATATTTGCAAAGTCATTTCCTTGTAGGAAAAAAAATTGTTGCATACTCGCATGGGTAGTTCGTGCAAAACACAATATGGAATGAGATAGAGAGTATTGCTAGATAAAGTTGACTTTCCACTGAAACAAAGTTTTTCCATTGTCCGGAAGTTTCTCAATTGTGTTTCCCCTTTTCTCCTTTTCGTCACATGTTAGAACGTGCTTGATGGTAATGGTGTTGCTGTAGTTGGGTATCCCTTCAGAAAATTTTTCACTCCTGCCTTATGTCACATATCAACATTTGCAAATCTTGAGATTTATTGCTCATCTTGTATAAATGTGGCTGTGCAGGTTCATATACTTGTTTATTGGTGTTGGAGCTGTTCTTTTTGTCGTATCATGTTGTGGTTGTATTGGAGCTTCTACAAATAATGGATGCTGTCTCTCCACTGTATCCTTGAACTCTAGCAATTGAGTGCTTAAAGCTTTGCTTATCTTATTCAGTAACATTCTTTTTTGTATGCTTTGATCTATCTGTGGGTGAGCCTTGGTTGGTTTGGTTTAGTTTGCTTCAGTTCATGACATGCATGAAACTCACTGGAGAAGCTTTCCGATGCTTCATGTAAATCTAGGGAAAAAATCACGTTCTTGTATTCTGGCTCCAGCTGTCTTATTACCTCAATCCTTTCAGTCTGTAAATGTCTACTGATCCTATCTATCATTTTTTGTCACCTCCATTTCGGGTCCGTTTTGTAGGGTGTAAAACGTTTTCGGATGAAAATAGTTTTCCAAGAAAAACCTTTTACATTAGAAAACTTATTATCATGATGAATTTCCAATGTTTGGTTGTGTGTAAAATGATTTTACAATTTAAGCATTTTCCATTGTTTGGTTGAATGAAAAATCAATTATTTCAATTGGTTTGGAAAATGTTTTCCTTCCAAGTGCGATGGAAAATGGTTTTCCTCCCAATTTTGAGGGAAAATGTTTTCAACATGGTGGAAAATGGTTTTCCACCTAAAGTTTTACATTTTAGCATTTTACTCCAAACCAAACAATGTAAAATGGGAAAATTGTTTTCTGGTAAAACGTTTTACGCCCTACCAAACGGACCCTTCTTGTTGAACCTTTTCAAATAGATGAATCAACACGAGAATTGTTTCTTCCCATTTCTCGCTATTTTTGTGGTAGAATGGTACTGGCTACTCAGAACATGATGTCTCTGTGATTGTGCGGGTTTAAATAAATATGCAGGTCTAGTGTAGGACATCATGCATGTCTCACATGTGGAAAATATTGTTTTGCTTCTTGCTCTCTGATTTGATTCACATCAGAATTTTTGTCTTCCTTAAATTTTAAATAGTATGGTGTTTTCATAATTTTGTTGATCTTGTTGGAGCTTGGATGTGCAGCCTTCATATACTTCAACAAACAGTGGGAAGAAGTAAGTTCACTTGATTTTTCTCATTTTGGTGCATCTCATATCCATTAACTTAGCTAACCCGTGTTTTATCATATTCAGGACATTCCTACTGACATGACTGGGAACTTTGATATGATATATGAATTTCTAGACGATCACTGGTCCATTGCAAAGTGGGTTCTTCTTGGAATTGTTGTTTTTGAGGTAAACACTTCTTCGTTTACCAAAAAGATATTCCTTTCAAATTTGGGTGCAGAGTCTAGAAAAGATGATTCTATGTCATCAAATTGATAGTGTTCTTGTGTGGCACATCTTGAGATGGTTGCTTTGTATTTCACTGAATTTGCTTGATGCAAGTCAGCAACCAAGTCTTAATGTGTCCACAACAGCTCAACTTAAATAAACAATCGAGAGTTTATAACTTCAAAATAAAAAAAGACACTAAATACATAGATGTATGCATATGAAAAAATACACTTCAAAATAACAATGCAGGTTAGTGAAGATAGTTGAGACGTTAAAGAATTGAATTACAATTTAAGCTAGAAATTTTCCATGGGAGCCATATTCCTTGAGTTACAGCAAATTGTTGGGGTAATTCGGTAACAGGAACATCAGCGTCACCACAGGGATTTCCAAAATGTCAGTAGATACTCTAGTAGTCTAGGGTAAAATGGAAATAGATTATATAGAACCTATTTAGAGACATGAAGGGCTGGAGAGACACCAAGAGACATGGGCTGAGAGGGCTCAAATTTATCCCCAAGTACTACCTGAAAAATGTTCCCGTTCATGGGTACGTTGTGGTGCACAACCTTGCAGTGTTTGTCACCTAAAACTGCTTTAGATCATTAATGGACACTGCTTCCTGCCTTCTTTCTTCACTGCTCTTTCTTGACAGCAGGCTCTGGCATTATAGCCCTTATGTTCGCGTTAGTGCTATCATGCAATGCTTCTATGGTTATGTCTGAAAAGCCTTGTACTTGCCACCAGATTAACCAAGGGCTAAGTATATTTGCATTGAGACTCTAATCAAGAGAGTAACACTAACAATTTGGATTTGAACCATGTGGCTCCCAATTAGCCGATCTATGGCACGAGAGAGGGCCCTTATATTCTTATTTTGATTCTTTTGAACATGTACTAAAGATGCTTTGGCTTCACTAAAGAAGAAGAAAATTCTCTATGTAGAAGGTGTAAGGAGCCTTGGACCCTGAAACCTTCCGAAAAAATCCAGGCTTATTTTTGTATTATGATGAAAGTGTCATCATGTAGCATTGCTGATAAGACTAATCAAGTAAACCAAAAATTATAGACATGTTGCCCAAAACATGATGCCCTTCTAGTGTGTGCTTCTAAATTAAGAAAATAATGAAGATGGAGGTAGTGGAGCAGGAAACACTTTTTAGTGAGAATGATCATGCAGTGTAGTGAATAGAGTTCGAGACGAATATGAGTTGCAAATAACCTAGTGCATGCTATAATATCTTTATTTCTTTTTCTGATATTGAAATTTTATGGTGATTTAATTTGTTATGTACTATTACTCATGACTCAAACTCTCCAGGCTTAAAATATATTCGGAAAAAAAGGCTGAATTTATAGTCCTGATCGTAGTGGAATTGCCGCTTACATGCAAAATGCATGCTTGACATCTATCTCTCCCCTCCCCCACCCCACCCCCACCCCCAACAACTCATGCATATATTGTTACTCTTGCTTTTATTACATATCATCCATTGATCTTTTAGTTCTCAGTAGTGATTTGGAGTAGCTATTTAAGAAGTTTCTACTTTGTAATTTCGAGAGTTATTGCCAAATTGCACCACTGCATGTGAGGTTTAGTTGTTGCAGTTATAGAAAAGGATGAGAGGAGTATAGAAGGATAGTATCTGTAAGTCTGTAACATTGCTGATGGAATATGTGCAAATGTACATACTATACCAGAGTAACAGAGTTTACTGGGGTATCTATAGCATTAACAGTTTTGATTTGAACTACGTAGTAAAATACATATAATCAACTCTTTTGGGCTGAAAAGATGCCAATGAATGATGAACAAATAGTTTTGACAATAGTTGGCCTTTTTACACCCACACTCTTGACGGGCTAGCTGACTTATGTGATGTTCTCCAGTAGTGCTTCAAATGTATTGCCTTATTGGTCATTTTTTGTTCTGGATTTGATGCCCAATATATGTCACAAGTGGTAATCATATCATAATGGTTTGAATGTCCTAATTTTACTAGTTATTAGTTCATATGATTAAATTGTTCAATGGATAATTTTGCTCTGTGCATATGATAAGTGAATAAAGTATACCAGATTACCAGTAGAATAATGATGTGGGTGGGTCTAAAGAACATCAACTAAAACCTGTTATTGCCTGAATGGAATTTGAATACTATTTTGTTTTGTTAAGAACTTAAGTTGAGGCTTGTTGGCAGCAAAAAAAGCCTAAAAAAACACTTTTTTGTCACAAACTTTCATCAAATTTTAGTTGCAAGGAGCCAAGGAGTTACCGTCCACCGTTTTATGTACCATTGATTGGCTTTTCTAATATGCATGCATCACATACAACCACAGCATGATCTGGTGTTGTATTGAGCATCACCATATTAAGGTGCACATGATGGTTAAGGTGCCACCTTTTCTAGAAATGTGATGGTTAAGATAGGTAAATAGGTTAGTGCCACCTTTTTTGTAGAAGGCAGTTTTTTGACAAAAGAATGATTGTATAATCCCATTAAAAAAATGATTGTATATGATCTTTTCTAATTTATTAAGTTCTTTATTATTTGTTGTTTGTAATATCATGCATTGATGATTCCTATCTTTTTAATTTTGCAGGCAGTGCTGTTCTTGTTAACCATCATTGTTAGATCAATGAACAGGCCTGTTGATTATGACAGTGATGAGGAGTTTATTAACCCAAGGCAGTCTATGAAGCAGCCTCTTATTAACAGACCACCTCCTGCAACAGGTGTGCCTGTTGCTAGTTCTCATGATCAGAGACCCAACAGAAATGATGCTTGGAGTGCACGTATGAGGGAAAAGGTGCAACTAAAAACATTTCCTTTTAACTTTGAGCTATACTTAATGCGACTTTGATTTTGTCATAATTTAATAAAAGGAATTTGGGAGAGTGGTGCACTTGTGAGAGAGAGGTTCAAGCATTCAACTAATAAATTGTATGTTTAGCCTTACATTGACCATTTAAGCACAAATCGGTTAGGTACTTGAGAAAATTGCAGAACAGAATGACCTTGCCTCTTTGGCCTTCCGTAATATTCTTGGCTGAATGAAAGGGAGAAATCTATATTCTTGTGAGAATGATGCTTCATTATGAGTTTTGCCAAAATTGGTGACCAATATATGAAGTTGTCATTCTGGCTTTTAATCTAATTAGTGACGTTAAAGTAAACAGGGCTCCCCCCACCCCCCTTTTTATAATTTTCCTTTTATAACATTCGTCTTGTTGGAATTGTTGTTATTCCAGTATGGGCTTGATACTTCAGAGTTCACCTATAACCCAAATGATTCAAACCGGAACCAGCAGCCAGCTGCACAACAGACAACAGAGGGAAGCCGCTGCGCCATCATGTAAAGATAACTGAAGCATTGTTTGCTACTGAACATGTCAGGTAGATTGCAGAAATCCAGGTCCTTCAAAATGATGTGAATAGCTACCATGTGTTTCTGAGCAGAATCATTTTGACAAGTTTGGTGAGTAAAATTTTCATTTTTCAGGTGTTTTTTCCTCATCTGATTTACCTAGACTCAGGAATTTTTCCTTAAAGTACAGTCAATTTGGTGTGTAACTTGCATATAGTTTTAAATGGTGTATGTATTGAATCATCACTTATTTCTGAGCCTTTTGAGTCTGACTAACTAAGAAAGTTTTGTCAGTTTCTTTTATGCAATTGTGTTCGTTTCATGACTTATCTTATGCTTGTTGTCTGCCTTGATCGCTGAAGGACTATACTGCATATTCTGAATTCAAAATAATTGATCGTAACAAATTAACAATCCCCTAGCAGCACCGCAGCAGTGCAGCACTTCTCTTCTTGGTGTTATAGTGTCCGATTTATATCTGCCTTTGTAGAATCCTAGTGATAGCAAACATCAGAACTCCATAGTTCTGACCAGTAAGCCAATGCTGTGCTGGGAAAAGAAAAAATGAGTACATAAAATGCCTATTTCAGTACTTGGAAGAGATAGAGTGTCAAACTGTTAAAGGTTATGCAGTAAAAAGATATGCGTCAATGGTTGTTTAAGAAGGGTTGTATCCCTACTGAGGACAGTTGCTCGGTGGGAGGCTAGTTAGAGGGACAAATGATTTTCTTTCCAGAAGTAGTTTGGGACAGCAGTCGCAACAACACATGTTTTCAATATCCAGTGGTTACGCCAACTAACTAGTTAGTGACGTTGGAATTGAAATGGAAACCAAAACTATTCACAAAATGTTGTCGTTGATTAGAAATAAATTTAGGATGTGCATAGAAGTTCTAACAAATAAAATCAGTCGAAGTTTTTTAGTGGTACTCATTATATCATTCTAATCCTACGTAAGTAATAAATTTGAAGTACGAGTTCTAAATTTAAATCAATTGACCACGCTTTTTTCATGTATTCCGCTTATAAAAAAGCATTAAATTTCATTGTCAAAAAAAAAAGCATTAAATTAGAATTGGAACACCATAGAAACAATAGTACTAGTATATGTTCAACGAAAATATGATTTGAGGGGGGAGACTAGGCCCAAACAAGAGAGGTCGCAAATATGAAACAACTTGGTGTTTGTGGAAATGAAAGCTTGAGGATTAACGGTGGTATATCAGATGAGAATTGGTGATTGAAAAATTCGTAGCTGACTAGTTGTTTGAAGTGCTAGATGACAATAAACTTCGCAATTCACTATAAGCTTACTGGTAATTAATCTAATTATTGCTTCTATTAGAGAACCAACTTAACTAAAAGTTTAAATCGATGGTTGATACCTAGAATTATTTTTATACTCTATCATTTTCCTTTGCTTTTGTCAATGACAATTAGGCTATATGCCCACATCACTTGATGATTTGATATATTAGTTTGATTTCCTAGATAATCTTGTGCTGGTATTAAAGTTATGAGAATCAATTCAACCGGCCTTATTATAATTATTATTTCTTCTCACCCAATGTCTTCCCTCAAAACTAAAATAATTTTGTAGCTCCGATCCAATTCTCTACTCAAGTCCCATCAAACCGAAAGAAAGACTAAATTTAAGGTTTATAATGTTTACAAAACTAACGACTGTTACATTAACACATTATTCACCACTCATTAGAGAATAACTTAATTAGGTTGATTGTAGACTTGTAGCAGATGGTAATTATCGTAAATTCTTTTGTTGTTTATTGACGATTTTTTCTTAAATGCCAAATAATAACTCCAAGTAGCAATTTCTTTTATCCAAAAGAAATTAAATTACACAAACACCTTACAAATTGCACATTTAACATTCAAAACTTACCATTAATAATGTATTATCATTTGCTATAAAATATGGGAATCTTGGTCAAGTTCAACTATATCTACACATCTAAATATCTAATCATTCAAACTTTTTTTTTTTTGCCCTCAAAAGTGTATATATACATATATATATTCCATATAGCCATTAAATTAGTTAAGCATGTCTAATAAAAGGTAGCCATTCAAAGAGTAAGCGCCGCAACATTAATTAAGGTAGCATGGAATAATTATTGTCCAACTTTTATCCAAAAGTCAGTGACAAGATCCATAAATTAGCAAAGTCAACTAAGAAAGAAGTGAACAACTGTCCAACCACTAAACAAGGCAAGTGCCATGTAAGTAGTAGTATAATTAAGATTCTTAATTATCTATTATTATCCACTAAATAACATCTTAGCTAAATTAGCAATAACCTAATTTGTCTAGCAAATAATGTACCCTAAAGATCTCTATTAATATCGCGTTTGGAAACGCCGACTTTGGATTGTACTGTACGATATAGTTATTGCAAAAAGCATAAATTATTTTATAATATAAGTACTAGTAGTTAATTACTAATTAAAGAACATAAATACACATTAGTAGTAGGTTTTTTTTTGGTAAAATCTCTATAAAATAATGTGCAACCACTTGATTGTTTGGTAAGCCACTTGCATGTGTGTTCGTGTGGAAAAATAATTGGATAGTGAGTCCATGCACTCACAACACTATTTAGAAGTTGAGGAATATGCTCCTATGATTTGATCCATTAGTTGGTGTAAAAAGTTGTATGAAATTATTCATTTATGCTTAATTGTCTAGTTAACTTTACAGCATTTTGGGAATATATAAGATTTTGTTAATATTGTTGTTAGGCATTCTTGTATGTAAATATATGTATATTCTTATTATATTGCTATTGAGATATATAATACAAGTAATTGCACCAAAAGGATAAAAGATCATATTGAGATTTGAATTGTAACTAAATGCGAGCTCAGCATGTAGCATTTGAGCGAAGCTAAAAATAATGTATGTTTGTAGTATAATGAATTTAAAGACGAGCTATATATACTCATCATTCAATCAATCATTACTCATTACTCCCTCTGTAGCAATTTACATAGGAGATTGGAACAAATAATTATACAGGTTATTGTCATGTGGGGGTCCAACTATTAAAAATGAGAGGGAGGGGTTAAATGAGTGATTTGGGTAAAATAAGTACAATTAAATACCAAAATACAACTAAATTGGGGATACTTTTGTAAAATCATTGAAGGACCCACTTCCATAAATAGACATGTAGCAAGTAAATTGAGATTTCTATTTAAAGTAAATGTAGCAACTAAAAAAAGACGGAGGGAGTATTTATTTATGTATATAGTACAATGTATGATAAAAGTTAAAAAAATTTTGGGTGATTCATCATATTTTGTGTGCGAGGAGGTTGTTGATGTCAAAAATATAACTCATTTTTTTTTTCATTATTAGAAAAGAAAAGTTTGCAATGCTTGCACATGAAGCCTTTCCAAGACCTAATAGTTCATCCAATAGGATGGTCGAAGTGTGGCAAAGACAAAAGACCACCTAAAAAAAAACCAATGAAGCAAGCCTGGTGCATTGATATGATTATGATGCCACCACACTACTTTATTCTTAGCCTATAACTGATCGAACATTATTCTTTTTTTTATTATGAACCTTAAATAGGGAGCACACAAGTTACAAGTATGGTAATGTATCTACTTACTCAGATCAGTAACGGATCCTACATTCCTACAAACGAATCGAGCCCAACGAACTTGAGGATCAGCTGTAAAACTTTAAGACGAGTAATGAAAATGAATCTCGTCAAGATTTCTTGGAATTGTAAAGGAGCTCTAACCAATTAAGCTATCTCTCATTCTCTCGTTGATCAGGATGTACGTACACATTACGTCAATAAGTGCTCCAACTTAAGTTTGTTTTGATTATAATAGTTTGAAGGTAACCAACTTGCCGAAAATAACCTCCTCTCCTATCTCTCTCACTTTTGACATCCTTTATGAAAGAAAGGGAAATAGAGAGGAATGATGGAAGGAAAAGAGACCACAACCACAATACAAGGAAAGGGAAGATAGAAGAACAAAATAATCTCATTGACTTCATACTATATGCAAGTATCATGTGGTCCATAGAAAATCAAACAATATGATTATAAGTTAGATATTTCTTACCATTTACTTTAATTTAGCAATAGCATAATATATGATGTACCTATCTTTTGTATTATGGCTTCATTCAATTCAATTATTATTCCTAATAGAAAATTGACCTTTACTTTGGAATAGTCGGTATATATAATCTAGCTATCATCAATCAGTAATATTCGTATATAAAGGGCTTAAGAAGCTAAGTGCTTCAATAAATGATCAATGATGATGACTTAATTGGTATAAATGTTGTACAAATATCATTTTCTTTGTTTTCTAAAGTGTCCTTTTATAAGGAGCCATCAAGCATGCCCTAGGCTGTCACATAGTTGATCAAAACCCAAGCTATATATGGTCCATGTTCATGATGACCTATTGTGATTCATTCAAAAACACCCTAAGTATAACGTACAAAATGCACAAGATACCCTATGTGTTTTCAAAATTAAATTTTATTGTATACACTCTCCTCTTTAGGTTCTTAAAATGTTTCAAACAACGCCTTTAATAAGTAATGAACATTATTAATTAAGCTATTCAGCTAACTTAAGCTACTACCTATTGAGAGATTTAATGAAATTAATGTTACACTACCTTAAGGAGTGTTTGGTCAATCTTGTAAATATAACTATAAAAGTACCTGGTGTACGTACTACCAGAGTATTATAAACACAAGGAGTACATCGGGTGAATTTCTAAAACCTCGGAAAATCGGAACATGTTGTACATATGATTATAAATGGAGATGGTTCCCGAGGGAACATCGTCGTTTATATCATGGCTTGCATGAATGAATAATGATGCATGAAATGGTTGTACACTTAGATTTGGTAAGAGCTAGGTAATTGAAATGAGCTTTGAAATTTGAATAGGTTAATGCTCTAAAGGCAAGAACATTTGGCTTTTAATATCTAAAAACATCCAATGTAAGTTGCCTCGTCTTACCTCTTTTATATATCTTATTGTATTAATCAACCAATGACGATGTAATTGATTTTATATATAACTTGGGTGGCAAAAAGAATTAGTACTTTTATAACAACGTTATATTCAATGTCACGCAACCTATAACTAGTTATTATATTCAACGTTATATAATTGCAGCGTCATTATAATAATTAGTTAATACGAAATTTTCCAGCTATTATTAGTTATTATATGTTTTTAATTTAGTTTAGTATCATTTCTTCTATATAGTGAGCTGCTTGATTATCGGAAGACTGGAATTTCTAGCTAAAAATTTATAAATTATACTACGTAATACAACTGACTAAGATTGTCATGTATAGCTATGATCGATTTTGTCAAATAAAGTACCAGTAACAATTTTTTAGTACCACCCCGTTCTTTTTTGTTTGATACGGTTTGAGTTGCACATATGTCAATAATATGCTTGTTTTACCTTAAATATATATAAAAATTATAATAGCCGAATATAGATAACGTACTCATTGAGTCGAAACAAACAAGATTTCACATGAGTATGTTATGTTTTATATATTGAAAAAAAAAATTAAAAAATTCTCTCATTTTATGAATAATGTCAAGATTCCAAACGTATCAAATAAAAAGAAATAAATGCAATGTTAACTTATCAAATTATTAGACAATCTGACAAGAGACACGCTATATCACTATCAATATCCTTGTTAATAAAATCATGTGTCATGTTTCACCAAAGGAAAATATAAAGTATTATTTCATGCATGTAAATTTGTTTACTCGCTTTCATACCACCGCCCAAAACCAAAAACCTTTTTTTAGTATCGATAATGATAATTCTTCATAACAATTGAAGAATAAGGGTTATTAATTAATCTTCTTCATTAATTAGTTATTAACGCGTGTTTACCGATAAACTGATCATATATAATGCCTCTTATTTTGTTAATCTCTCCTTGTCATGTAGGAAGTAACTTAGATTGTGTAAATGCATTCATTTCATATGGACATCATATCACTATTCTATTTGAACTTAATTATGGATGCCAACTAGCTAGTTATTTTTTTTATAGATCGAGCAAAGTTTAGATTGAGTAATATGATATTTTTGTTTTGAGATTCTGAGAAAGATGTGTAGTATACATTATTATAAGCAAAGTCTAAAAGAAAATTAATTTTAAAGTATTTGATAGAGTATATAAATTATTTATGGATCTCAACCATTAGCTTAAGCTTCTGGTTGAGTTGGTCCTCTAATAATACCAACAACTTAAATCAACTTTATATAAACGAAAAATGGATCAAATTAAAGGTGAAGGTATTCGAAGAAGAATTTGTTTGTTAGAGGTGCAGATAGTGAGGAAATCATTTGGAGAATTTTTCATATAATATACGAAGTACTCTCTCTATTTTTTTTAGTTGCAACATTTCACTTTTCATGCTTATAGAGACATATTTTTAACAATTTATAACTCTAATTATATATTTGTATAAATTATAAAAATTATATATTAATAAAATGTACATCAAGACGAAACAAACAAGATCAATATTAACTATATTCCTCTTTATATATAGATCATACGATTAAATCAAAGTTTCAAAGGTGAATAGTACAAACGCGGTTTAAAATGTTGCAATTAATAAAATGGAGAGAATAATTATTTAGAAAGGTCCGGTTCAAAAAGGAGAGAGTTGGAGTGTTGGAGTCTTGGTGATAGTAGAAAAATGTGGCATGTATATATCAATATATTTCACTTAATTGTAGGAATGTAGGAAGATGTGGCATAGATATGCTTTTATCATAACTTTAACTAGTGTTTTAATAAGTTAATGAAAATTCGTCTATTTAAAAAGTTTGTCAAATCAATATAGGTTGTACATGATCAATTGATCATTCATAACAGCACTACATGTTGGTTCATGTAGGCATGTAGCCAATGTAAATGGCCAACTCCATATTTGAAAATTAAGTTATTAAAGTAGTTATTGGATAATTGGTAAAATTATGTTGTGTAGCTTTCAAACACACTGTTTTGCAAGCTATGTTCATTGTTTACCACCTGAAAATCAAGGGGATAATCATCATCATAGATATAAATAACCTTATTATTATTAATTTTAAATTTCGTAATCATAATTTTACAACAATAGTTTTTACATACTTTATCACTAATTCCACTGAAAAGATAAGAGGTGGATAGGATTCGAACCTGTGACCTTGAAATCAAATTGGTTCTGATATTATATTAGGAGACCAACTCAACCAAAAACTTAAATTGGTAGTTGAGAGCAATACTTTATATAATCTATTATTATCATGAACATCCTAATTTATTGGACCAATTTTTTTATTTACAATGACAAATCTAAATTAATTATCTCTAAACTAACCTTGTAAAAAGTTGATTGAATTGAAATGGACAAAAACAAAAATAAACATGATATACTTGTAATTTCCATTTAGGGAGAATTATAGTGATCACTACAAATTAGACCAGAAAAATTAGGTACTTTCTTGGAAATTATAGTGATTAGGAGATAATGATTAGTGGCAAATTTCATGTAGTGGATTATTGTCACATTCATAGATATTATTCCGTCATTTATAATGTATCTAGTTAAGGAGTTACTTGATTGTAATAATGAAGCTTTTACGTTAATTAAATTTATTTATATATTTATCTATCTATTTTTTTGAAGGGAGCTTATACGTGCTCTTTTATTTCACCATTATTTGGATATAGTGGAGCTAATAATTATTCCAAAATATCTTTAAAAAGCACAAAATAATCCGTAGTCATAAACTTTCTAATATAAAGTGCATAGATATTTATGTATTATAAAGTAAAATATCAGGTTTTTCCTCCAAAATATCTTCCTTGTTAATTAAGTGCATTATTGACAGGTGATTTTCAATGCAAAATTACTAGTCCTCAAAGAAATACTCCGTATTTAAATTCTTAAATAACACTCATCAATCGTCATGACTCATGAAGATACACTCATACACCATTAATATATTTACGACTCACATATATAAATCTTTCAAATTTTTTCTAAGCTTTAGAGCTTGTTTACTTCAACTGAAAATAGTTGAATTGAACTGAACTGAATTGAAAGTTTTTTACGAAGGATTAATGAATAGCAAAATAAGAGAAGAGCTGAACTGAACTGAACTGAACGGATTTTAAACTGAAGTAAACAGGTCCTTAATCAATTAGTCTAGAAATTCGAAT
Organism: Suaeda aralocaspica; assembly: GCA_016808085.1. Lineage (NCBI taxonomy): Eukaryota > Viridiplantae > Streptophyta > Magnoliopsida > Caryophyllales > Amaranthaceae > Suaeda > Suaeda aralocaspica. The sequence goes on from PYUH01000036.1 coordinate 5,692,793, forward strand.
TACCCCTAGCATTATACCATCATAGGCTAAGCTTACATTTGGGTTTGACAATTGACACAATGATCAATTATCATTGCACATTATGTACGATTAATACAAATAATTATATATTTAAGTATAACCCAAGGTTTAAACTATAAGCTCAAATAAGACTTATGAAGCACGGACACAACAAAAACGTGTCATATTGCCTGTCTACGACTGGTATTGGATATAAATAGGTATTGGTACGGCTGGGTACGACATGCAAACGACACGTTTAATTTCAATTTTCTTTTGATTTGAGGATTAACATGCATGTAATACGTCAATATTTTTTCGAGACCCCAAAATCCGTGAAAAATGTGACTAGCATTCTTGGAGGGCCTTTTAAGGGCTGTCTTTTTTTTTTTTTTTTCTCCTCATGTTTCACCTGTTTCTGAAAACCTTGGGATGTATCATGACCGTTTTAATTAAGCCTCAATAAAACTTTTATTTTTTCTTTACAAAATTCTAAAAAGGGCACAATTGTCATTTTCTATTACTATTGGGGCCTTCTTATAAACTTTTCAAACCCGACATATGGCCTTGTTTAATTTTGACTTTGTAGACATCACGTAAAAGTTTCTCGGAATTTTTCTCAGGACCCTAAAACCTACGAAAAATGTGAGTTATAAATAGCCTTTGCTTTTAGCTAACGGGGTTGTCTCAGGCTCCATCTTGCGTTCTTTGTGTATCTCTCCCACGTGTTGCTGGTGACCCAGGATGCCTCACACTCGGTTTAAATCTGTAGAAACTTATTATCCTCCCTCTTTAGACAATTTTCAAAAAAGGGCACACTGATCTTTTCGCTCTCCTAAGACTCCCCTTATGACCTTTTTGAACCTTGAAAAGCTACTCGGAGGCCCTCTTTTGCCCATAGGGCCGGGACACAATATAAAATTTTTGACATCTTTTCCTAGGTTTAGAAATCCCCAAAAATGTGTGAATTATAGCCTTTGTAGCTTTCGGGTGGCTTTCCCGAGCTCCGTCTTTTTTCACCTTGATTTTGTACCACATGTAGTAGGTGACACCACGTTGCCCTACACTCCATTTCAATTTAAAAAAATACTTATCTTCCTCCTTTAGAGAAATTCCAAAGTAAGGAATTAAAAATATAAATGATGTAAATATCTCATTAACATGTCAAAATGTTGAATCCTAACCCAAAAACAATTAAAATAATTACTATTAACATGTACACTGTCTTTGCTAACAAGGCGACAACTATTGTTTGTCGAGAACCTGCAGTTTCTGTTTCTTAAGGCTTCCTCTATTCTCATTTGTGTTAGTCGTTTTATTTATTCTCAACACTAATGTTAATATATGTAACGATAATATAATTGTTGAAGGATAGTTTATGTTTTATTCAAGATTCGTTTTAATACATTTTTTTTTATGCAAAAAAGGGGAGACCCCAGGGAAGAAAACTAGAAAGAAACTAAAGGCCACTATCCATCCTTGGCCAAGCTACACCTCTAACATCATCCATTAACATGTTACACAGAAGGGGGGGGGGGGTATTCAGTGAAGTTGTTGACACCCGTCGGAAGATTCGCAAGCCACTCAGCCACCCCGTTCTCTTCTCTATAGCAGTGACGAATACGGACCTCCCAAGTGTGATTTTTTTTATCATTCTCTTGCATAGATTGACCAGGTGAATGCACTCACCCTCATAAGATCCATCTCCCTGAATAAGTGACGAATAAGTTGCACCCTCATAGATTTGTTTTAATACATGTTATTAAGTTAATGTAATGCTTTATCCTTGTTGTTAAAGCGTAGTTAATGTTTTAATACATGTTCAATCCTCAATACTGATTTGTTTTTGTTTACATTGTTTAAAAATTATTTGTTTTTCTATCCATATCCCCGTTTTCTTGATTTTGAGAGTTCACACTTTCTCGTTTATAAAATGTTTCCGTTTCGGAATCGTGCTAAATAAAAACCAACTAACTTAGAGTTACAAATATCATTTCCCTTATAGTAGGTGTTTAACTACTCAACATTATCAAGACCATGAGACGTTGCTTGGTAGTTGTCAATTTTAAATTTATTTTGGAAAAATTAAGGATTCCAAAGAAGGAAGCTTTTTGTGAAAACTAATTCAATCGGCATTGAACAACTAGTTTTTTTTTTTTTTTTTTTTCTCTCTCTAGATTTTTCTTTAGTCAATAATTAGTAAGGCACTATTTGATCATCATATACTCTTAAGTTAAGCATGTGTTTTATTAGATCAAATTGAGCAAAACATGCGATAATAATAGACGAATAGCAGAGTAGTGAGAAAAAAATGAATCCACTCACTTAAATCCTTTATTGATGTCTTGCGCAATAATGATATTACAACGGCACAATAAAAAATATTGACTTCTTGTTTTTTGTCATAGAAATATTGACTCTAAACTTTGAGTAATTGATGAAGATCGACCTATGTCGTTTTTTAACAAGTCTTGTGGATGGACTACATTTTTTTTTTTTTTTTGTACAATCTAACTTTCATCCCCTACATTTACTTTTTTTGTTGTTTCTTAACATTAAGTTTTATTAACACCATATTAAATTATGCTTAAGAAAATCACTTGAATTTCACTTTATGATGCTATAATTTTAGAAAAATTTAGCAAGTTCCTTCTTCATAAATTTCTTACTTCATAGATTATTTTGAAATTGAGCTCAATTTGTAACTTTTGAGTCCAAAAATTGAAATTTAGCAATGAAAGATTATAGATTTTTTTTGAATAGCTTTTAACACTAATTTATCGATCTTTTTCATATTTTTTAAAATTATCTTGACTTTAATTCCCAATAATTTTTAGTTCTTTTTGTACATCATCTCTTGCTTAATACATTCAAACCATCATTCCTATTTTTTAATTCATTAATATACCTTATGAGTAATAGGAGTTATGGAGTATTAGTTTATTACTTAATTAAAAAAAAAAAAAAAAAGAAAAGAAAAGAAAAAAAAGGTTTTGGCCTTATTGCATCCAAGTCCAACTTGAGGAACTCGTACAATAAGATGATAAGGGGGCACTAAGATTTCTATATTAGTTATGAGGAGTCTACAAACGACTAAACTTCACATACATTAAACAAATTAAAAATAATTTCGGGACCATTATATTTACATTATTAAAATTAAAAAAATAAAGTAAATAAATAAATAATAATATTGACATCAGAGAAACTACCTAGAAGGGACCATTTCCTATTTATGTAAATTTAATTTTTTGGTCATCTTTTGCCATTGTGAATCTACTTGCTTACTTCTTCTCAAAAGAATCATCTCATATTATTATATGCATATAACACTAAATTATTATATTTTAATCTTCTCATATATACAAGTACGTGTATACTTTTAATTTGAGGCTATGTAATATTGTACACAAATCCATTAAAACTTGGTTAATAAATGATTTTAAAATTAAATTGGAGAAAACAATTGATGCTCCTATAATTATTGGACACTTTGGTCAATGGTCTTGACATCATTGGTTTAAAGAAAAAAAATTAGTACTCTCTCCGTCTTTTTTTAGTTGCTACATTTACTTTAAATAGAAATCCCAATTTACTTGTTACATGTCTATTTATGGAAGTGGGTCCTTCAGTGATTTTACAAAAGTGCCCCCAATTTAGTTGTATTTTGGTATTTAATTGTACTTATTTTACCCAAATCACTTATTTAACCCCCTCCCTCTCATTTTTAATAGTTGGGCCTCCACATGACAATGACCTGCATAAATATTTGTTCCAATCTCCTATGTGGCAAGTAAATTGATACAGAGGGAATATAATATTTGGCTTAAATTTGAATGTTAGGGGATAATGTTATCTATTTTAATTTGGTTCACCAATTCAGACAGAAAACTTTGCATTCTAATTGCAATTAGAGTCATAATTTCAAGTTGATACTACGCAGTTGAAACCAGCACATATATATAAATGTATAAATAAAAACATTCGTGACTGATATAATACAAGGAGTGCATTTGAAAACATAAAGTTGATAAGAAAAATATAAGTCGGTACTTGTTTTCTACTCTGGATCTAGAGTACTTAAAATAAATAATTATTAGCAAAACAAATCAATTTTATTCAATGAGTTTCAATTTGTTTTATTTGAATTAACTGTAACCATTTTACTTCGATTAATTGAACTAGAGTGTGCTTTGCAACAACGCTTTTGAAGTAGTTGTTAGCTAAAAGATTTAACCAATTTTAGGCTTGTAGTTAAACACTATAAGGTGAGATTTAAATTAAATAGTACGGAGTAGTGCTTCATTAGCAAACAAGTTTAGGCAGTAGGTATTAAATTTTAGTGTAGCATGATATGAAATAGATGCATCAATTTTAATTAATTTCTTTGATTCTTGTTGTGCTGCCTTTTGATCATGAGATTGAGTTGCGTTAATCCAAAACACACACGTGATTTAGAGGGTTAGTGTTATTTTTGAGCATAAATGGTCTACATGTTCTTGAAGGTTTTGATAAAAAGATTCAATCTAGGACATTTCTTGGAGCGTTTAAAGATAAAATTTCATTTTCGGAGTTGTGCAGTTTGTCTGACTTTGACGATTTTTCATGATAGTTGGCTTTGAACCATAAGGCTTGTGAATATGCGTTGGAAAGATTATTAAATCTACTTTCAAGGAAAAATATAAAAGTCCAAAAAATTTTGGAATATAATGTTTTAACCCGTTTTTTGTTCGGCTGTCAAATTGGAAATCGATTTTTAGTTAGAATTGTTTTACTTGGAGTCCAAGTATATTTAGGATTTGTTTAGGACATGTGTTATTGTTTTGTTTCTGATTTTTACCTTCTTAATTTAGGCCTAAAGACAAGGGATGTTTGCCTATATATATTCCTTGATTTTCATTAATATAATTCATGTTGAGTTTAAACAAAATTTTGAGTTTTATGCTTTTCTAAATCTGAGTGATTTAAAATACCTTTGCGTAAGTTGATCTAATTGATCGTGTTATCAATTGGAGAACCTCAAAAATCATACATAGAGCTTTTGAGTTACTAGCATTGTTTTACATTACCACTACTCCACACCAATTCCATCATTCTTTCATCAAATCAATTTCATTTATCCAAATTAAATCATAAAGCCCACCTAATTCCGCATCATAGCGTTTTACAAATGGACTTCTTAAATTTTATTTCTTCTATTGTTTTGTTTTGGTGCTTAAAATTTCCACTTCATGTGGTTTGCATGCACTAAAACACACCTCAACAATATAATGACTATTCAATTCTAGATAGGAGATGACAAATTTGGGAGAACGGGAGGTGGATAATGATGTGTGGTGGAGTCTTAAACGGAGTAAATGATTAATTAGCTTTGTGGCCATTTTAAACTATTAAGGGGCTCTCAAAAAAAAAAAAGGAAAAAAAAAATGTTAAGGGGTCTTTCAATTCATTGATTCGGGGTCAACATGTAATTTTTAAGCCAATATTTTTAGAAACTTCAAAACCCTAAAAAAGTGTGACTTATAACCTTCACTTTTTTAATTGTCAGAGGTCCCTTCTGAGGCTACATCTCTTTTTCTCCTCAAATTTTATCTACTTACATCAAGTAAATTTGGGGTGGCCTAAGCTTGTTTAGCCTTTAAAAACTTGTTATATTCATTATTTTGAGTAGAAAGCTAAGGTTTTGGATGACAACATGAATCTCCACAATCGGTTTCGGCCTATAAAAACTTGTTATTAAACATCTGTTTCGGCTTCTAAAAACTTGTTGTTAAACTTCTTTTAGAGATAATAATTCTAAATTAAAGGACACACTAATCATTTTTACTCTTACGTGACCTTATGACTCTTAACAAGTTGTCCAAGTGCCTCTTTTCACCTTAGGGGAACCGTGTAGAATTTTTGATTTTTTTTTCCAGGACTCCGGAAACTTCCAAGATCCGTAGCTTATTTCCTTCATTTTCGGTTTTCAGAAAGATTGTCGCGCGCTCTAACCTGCCCTTTTTGTTCTTACCACGTGTTTTGAGTAACCACATGATTCCCCATAATCGGTTTTAATCTCTAAAACTTTATTGTCATCCCTCTTTAAGAGATATTTTGGAAGAAGGGATCAACAATCTTTTTCGCTCTCCCAAGACCTTCTTATGGCCTTTTTAACCCCAATTAGCTTTTTAAGATTCCTCTTTTGATCATAGGGGCACATGTAAAATTATCGATATTTAATTTCTTTTTTAGGAACCCAGAGCCTCAAAAAATTTGTAAATTGTAATAGGCTTTGTTTTCCGCTTTTAAAGGACTGTTTTGGACTCTGTCTTCCAACCTTTTTTTTAAACTCGTGTTTAAGGTGACCACATGATTTCCCACGATTGCTTTCGGTTTCTAAAAATTAGTTATCATCCCTATTTTAAAGATATTTCGGAAGAAGCGAAAAATAGTCTTTTTCACCTCTCAGGGCCTTCTTATGGCCTTTTGAACCTCAGTTAGCTGCTCATGGTTCCTCTATTATTGATCGTAAGGGCACCGTTTTAAATTTTTAATCTTTTTTTCGAAACCCCGAAATTTCCGAAAACTATGAATTTATAGCCTTTGTTTTCCGCTTTTGGAGGGCTCCCCGGGTTTCGTCTTGTTTCTGCATATTTGTTTTTACCATGTGTTCTATATGACCACATGATTCCCCACAATCGTTTCGGTCTCTAAAAACTTGTTATCATCCCTCCAATAAGGATTTTCGAATTAATAAAAGGACATGTCCTTTTTTTTTTTAATTAAGATTATAATATATATATATATGTAAATAGTAAAAAGAATTTAGCTCATCATATTTAATTGAAATATCATGTGTTTGTAAGGAAAAAAAAAACTTAAGGGCACAATTTCCCATTTATGCTATGGAATTTTTATAAAATACACGCACTAGAACAATAATTTCATAAAATATTCTCAGTTAACCTCACATATTAGTATATTACGTACCCTCGTTTCCCATAGCTTAGGGTCTATTTACTTCAGCTTAAAATCCGTTCAGTTCAGTTCAGTTCAACTATTTTCAATTGAAGTAAACATGCCCTTAATGTGTTTAGTTTGGGTGAGTTTATCAACTATTATGTTATTTCATTATTCCTTTAATGTAGTGCAATGGTTATATTTTACTATTGCAAATTAAAAAAAAAAAAAAAAAGATGAGTAAGTGCATCTTTAATTCAATTTCAATAAACGTGACAAATTAAGAGGAGATTCTTATGCAAAACAAGGGAGTGTAGATAAGTAGATAACTAAGGTCTAAGTAGTTGTTACTAACTTGCTATAATGGGATGGAAAAAACCTAGCCACCAACTTCTAGGGGTTTAAAATGCCTGAAAATGAAAGATATCAAACTCTCCTGTGCCTAATATTTTGTATGCTTTTATTGTTGTAGCACGGGGTGCACGTGCTACACCTGAATTTTAATATATAGATTTATTCTAAAATAATAGTATTATATAAATAGGTTTGGTTCAATGGTAAGAATGTTGTATATAAAGCTTAAGATTGAGGGTTCAACACTCATAACAAGCATAATAATTTTTAGTTTTTTTTTTTTTTAAGAAAAAAAGTCCAACGCAATGTATTGTACACTTGGGAAATTACAAAAGTCTTTTTAGTTTCTTTTTCAATTCTTTTATTTTAAAACTACTAGTAAATTCTTTATTACTATGACCTTTTGGTTTCTTTCTTTTTCAATTATTTTATTTTAAAACTACTACTAAATTCTTTATTACTACTACTAAGTACTATTTTTGTAGTGTAATTCTTTTAACTAGTAAGCTATTCTTGATACTAAATCACTAATAATATTCTTGTGACGAATTATACTCTTTGGCTCATGTCACTTGATTGCTCTAAGTATTTAGATTCATAATTAAAATGATTCAATTTTATTTTTTTTTCTCTTTACAATTATATAGGAATGATCAAGCGTATACATTTTATTAAAAGAACTTGCGACTTTTTCCGATCCTACAAGTGTTGATTGCGTAATTTATGCCACCAAAGATATCGTGTACGTATCATAGGTGATTAGAGAGATGATAACGGTAAAGCGATTATATTTACTTCGATTTTACAATTTGTGCTACACCTAACTAAAAATCCTGGATCCACCCCTGTAAGGATCCTTATCTTTGACTTCCAATTTCCAAATGTGTTTTAACTTGTGAATTTAAATTTGGCCGACCTAAACAACTTTCGTTGATCAACATTACCCGAATATTATCTTATTCGTCATAATGTATATTTTTCTATGTAATTTTTATAATTATTTCTTAATTACATGAGTCTTATCCAACCTAAAATGTAGGATCTCAACCAATTTAAGACGATTAATTATCAATTAAATAATGAAAAAAGTGATTAGTCAATGAACCTTTTCAGTTAATATAATCATTCGTGAGATCATATATACTTCATATATATGGTAGGACCTTTTAATCTTCTAGGTCAATGTAGATTGTAGACAATAATGATAGAAATGTTTACAAAGCAAGATCTTATAAAGTTGACAAATTGTATGCAATTAGGAATTCTCTCCATCATATAATTTACAATCATGCAAACTAAATGTGTGGTGTTGATTTTCAAGAGGAGATGAGCCAATAATTCTTACTTTTTTGTGTACAATTAGTTCCTCCATTCAACTGAAATATGTATACAAGTGTGACTATAAAGTTATTGGAACTAGCCAACTAACTATAACTAAGTTGACACAACTCAAAGACATACTTGATAGGACTTGGGCCATAAGAGGTGTACTATGAATTGGTGATTACATGCTTTTTAAATCATATCATATGGAGTTTGTTCCACATATAATGAAATGAAATACAATGATTATTGATTAGCATGTAAGTTAAACGGGGTACTCGAAATTGATCTATTACCCATTATAAATCAAAGTGCGTTTTTTTTTTTTTCACCTTTTTAAAATTAAAGACAAAGCCTAAGACAACGAAGTTCGATTTACTGAGTTTAGATCGAATCAATGTCGTCTAAATTCAACTCATCTAATCAAATGAAGGATGCAGTTGTAGGGTGAAACGTACACTAACCAATTTTCTATCAAGAGCAAGCTAAGTTGCATGCATGGTAGTTTAATTTGCCACAAAGTGTGGCCATACTTATTTGTTAATGGAGTTCTCATCTACACATACAAGTAACCATATTTGATTTGGTCATTAGAGTAACCTTATTAATTTGGTTGTAAGAGAAAATTCATTTACTTAGCTTCATCATACTAGTAAAATCATTCAATTAATCCAAAAAAAGTTAACCCAGTCAATAAGTTCTATTAAGGAACTCGGATATATACGCTTTGGCAAGAGCGCGCAATTCATTTGTTTGTACAAGTAATTTTATTTTCTCTTGTTAGCTAGAGTAACTTATAACCTTCATACATCCAAATTTTTCCATTAAAATAATCCATCATACTAAATTATAGAGTATATAAGTGAATTTCCACACCACAAATCACACATATGAGAACGAATTTGCCAAATTTCTATGGTTATACTGGTTCATTCATCTTCGACCTACTGAAGGTTTACTATTAATTAAGTTGACTCCCCATAAAAAAATAAAATGATATTGGTAGAAAATAGAATTGTAGTGTAGTAATAATTAACAAATACGGAGTAATAGGTTCCGTACAAATTGGAGAAAGATATTGGTTTCCAGCTTAGATAGGATTATGATGATTCAGATCTTCTTCATTTCTCTCTTATCTTCTTCAATTACTAGTACTACTAGTACTTGCCGTGGTGTAACCATTTTATGTGGACTTTAATTTAGGCTGCCGACGTGCCAACTTTTCCTCAATGCAAACTTTCAACATGGAAATTTTGTAACACTTTTTTCCTTTTTTTTTTTTATTTTTTTTATTTTTTTTTTTTATATAAAGCTGGAGAGCATAAATTAAAACAAATAAGTTACAACAAAGTCAGAGGGTTTCTCAATTCAATTTGAACACCCTACTCGAGTCAAAAACTGATTTTATGTTTAATTGAGTACTTGCATATATAATTATATAGTTTATAAAAAAGTTTATAAAAAAATGAATATATAGGATTATAGGGTAGTATCTCTCAAAAAAGTTGTGATATGTTGAGGAATTTTTCATCTTGCTACTAATTAGCTAGGTTAGTTTATTCTTTGGTTAAATTTCATGTTAAAGATAAATGGGCCTGGGTAACCCAACAAGGAGGAGGAGAGTCAAACCGATCCACAAACCCAAGGAGGTTCCATCCTAAAAATAATCAGCAATAGGAGGAGTAACTCCTAAGACTATAAACAAGTTTAACATCTCCTCTTTCTCCGATATGGGACAACTCACTAGTGTAAATCACATGGGGTTCAACATCTTTGCTCATATAACATGCAATATAATACATCAATGAAAATTATTACCCCGGAGTATATTATGATGAACTAAACTACGTACTCAACTATCTTCTAGCAAGCACACACAAAATGTACACCCTTAATTATTATTAGACCATTCATGTACTTAACTTACACCACCATGCAATTATGCAAATTCATTATTTGTTGAGCAATAAGCAATTATGCAAATATGTAAATAAATAGATTAAATACCTAAATCAATCTATAAGTAAATTAATAGATTGACCAATATAGGGTTACTCCCTCATAAGTCATAACTGATTGTTAAAACACTATACGTACTCAAAGTTCCAATATATGTAACTATTAAAGAGTCTCGTATTGACTTGAGAGGAGGGGAAATGTTCGATTTCAACTACTCGTAATAATAATTAGTTAATTAACGAGAATGTCGTAGTAGACTAAGATGCTGCTCAATTTTTAATATAATTGTCATGCATGTAATTTCAAAAATGTAATTAACCTCATAAGTTTTATGATCGACTTGGACTATTCTCTGTCGTCCTTCTGGTTGCAACTCGCAACCCTAACCCAATTCAACACTAACAAAAGCTAGCTACTTAATTCTTAATTTCTCATTATCTTTATAAAACAAACATAATTAATGTTTGTAGTGTACCTAAACTCTATCTATTCCATTAATGAATAAAATAATCACAAATCACTACAAATCTAGTGACCCGAATGAATTTAGTACTACAAATCTAATCCCAAGTTGAACCGACCAAATGAAATACCCCAATGAAAACCAAGAGAAGTCCTAGCTACTCCGCAACACGACATAAATTTGCTCTCCACCCTTTTGCTTTATTGATATTATTGCTATTTTTGGATCCCCTTTAATTTATTTTTCAAGTGAGCCTCTTTGTATTTATTTATTTTTCCTTTTCTACTTTTTAATGTGATCATATACTTTATATATGTAAGTTTAATTTATTTAAATTTTATTTCATTGTTATAGTTTATTAAATTAGGGTCTAGAAACTTAGAATTGAAGGAGTTGACAAGAGTTATTGGTGTTTGAAAAGGACTTGTGTGTCATGACTAGTACAACATATATGGTACCACTTGGACTACTATATATATTTTATTTTTTTATTAGGAAAAAAATAATGAATTAATGTTATAATAATGCATAGTTCTTGAGAAATTTATTATACTATGTATAATTATTTACTTTTATTATTTGGAACGTTAATAATATAAAAAATAAATAATTATTATATTTATGCTTGTATAATTGCCTCTTTTCTATCTCGATTAATTGTCATTATGTATAGTTAATATGTAACTTATACGGTATCACAGTCTGCATATTATTTTCTTTTAAAATGTCTTTTGTTCCTTGAATTAACTCGTTATATCCACTTACTTGTACACTTTTTTAACAAATAACCCACATGTAAAAATACAAAATATTGCCTGTAAAAAAAGGTTGTCTAAATATGTTTAGCCATCTCCTTAGCTTTTCTTTTTCATACAGAGGAAAATTCCTATAAGTCAAGTTATAATTAATGTTTATATATCATGAATTAAGAAATGTAAATTTATGTAAGGGAACATAATTAATTAAAACTGTGTTGTGTGATACAAATGATATATAGTGCTGTCGACAGTAAGACTACAATAAATTAGAATGATTCATGACAACATATCATGTTAAATTCTAATCATCTACATCATCATTTAATTTAGGATATAAATACATCTTTTAAAATCTAAAAAATTAGTCTAATCAAAATATAAACAATTTTTTCCACAGAAAATAATGATTTATTCTAATAAAAAAATTAAGATAAGGTCAAAGGTTTAGTTGAAGAGTTAGAAAAAAAAAGAAATTGGATCATTGAAATCTGACTAGAAGAAGGTGCACAACTGTACTTTTGGCATACTACCAGTTGCAACTTCCAAACTAGTATAGTGGGCTTTTCACCAATTATTTACTTTCATCTGATCTTCCTTTCTCTTTCAAACCCCATGCTTTTCGCACGTGCTATCCAAGCTTTCACACGTGTACAGATTCACGTGCCAAATATTATATTTATTTATTTAATACTTGTAACTTTTTTTGTAGTGAAGCATATTCAACAAAGACTACCACAACTAAGCTATAGCTAAGCTGTTACCTTCTTTAATGAGAGATAGCTTAGGAGAGATATAAGATGTTGGAGGTTTGACAATCGATATCTGTTTATATGGAAACATATTATTTGATTTTTTGATGTCTAGTTATCATATTTCATAAAGTTACGTTCATGTAGTTGCCAATTTGTCATATACAACTTGTTTTCTTTCAGGTGTTGAGTGGAGGATGGTTTGATAAGACACTTCTAGCATACACTTACTTTATAGAAAATAATTATTAATGGAATAAAATAACTTAGTAACATTATAACACGACAATAAATACATTAAGGTCGATTAAGATTGCTAGACTAATACAATGAAATTAGTTCGATTTTTAACTATATATATATATATATATATATATATATATATATATATATGCTAATTAAGGCTTTAAAGGATGTACTACACGTCTACGACTATGAGCACATCATAGTAACACACATATTTCTTATATGTGAATAGTAACAACAGTCAAGAATGCTCAACTTACAATTATTGTTCATTTAGTCAAACTCGGAGTATAAAAAAATTAAACTTCAACAAAGGTAAGAGACTGATCGATCGATTTATTCAAAATTACGAAACAGTGACTATACGGGATGTATTCAAAAAAGCTATACAATGATAAAGATGAAACATATCTAGGCCACAATTTGATGAATAATGACCTTTCCCTATGTGTTCAAGTATGAAAGTCTAAAGTGATGAGGGTAAGAAAGTGGAGAGAATGTAAGGTAAAGAGTAGAGGGGCCTTTGATTAAACAAACTACTTTTGTTGCATCTTATGATTCAGCTTCTAATCAATTCTTTTTCTTTTTTTTGTGAAACTATGGTAGCAACTTGGTTGGCCCTACAAAACATAAACTTCATAATCTTGGTTACACTCATCACTGATGTATGTGCATAGTAGCATACGTAGTATATTAGAATATTTATCAATTTGATTCAAATATGCAATAGTAAATTTGGTGCAACTACATTATTGATGTGTTCATTAGATTTTGTGGACTTGTTATGTATATTCAACTTGTTCATGTAGAAACATAGAAAAACATGCATACTTTAGTGAGTAATGGAAGCAATAATAATAATAACAAGAGAAATTAGATAGGATTTCCTGATATACAATCTAGTTTTAATTTGTTTCTTCTTACCCTTTTGATTTACTGACGAACTAAAATTAACTATCTTAATTTGCACCTAATTAATCCAAATTAAATGTTTCATTAAGTCAATTAATCATGTACCTTTATTAGTTGATCGATACTATCATTGTATTGACTAAATGACTACTTTGCCTTACTAAGTTTTTTCCAATATACGTTTTCTCATATTTTGAATATATATTTTTCAGTCTTTGCGTGAGAATAATGATACCGTTCACCATTCTCGGGAGCACGATGATGAATGTGTAAATAAAGTAAGTAGGTTACAACCTACATAAGATCTACTTATACCCTTGTAAGGATATATATAACAAGTCCAAGGCCAGGCCACCAGCAAAGGTGCCGGCCAGCAGGAACAGATCCACACTGATGATATGATCTATTGCCTTGTGTGTTCTCGTTATAACCTTAAATTTAGAAAATTTAGTTTAAGCTAGTACGTGTATAAAAATTCAAATAAGAGTTCTTAGCTTGGTTCAATCAAGTGTAATAAATTCCAAATATTAAATCAGTTAGATTAGGTAAGATAAGTTTAGAATAGCTGAAGAGATTGCACCTCTAATATACATTATTTTTTTAATTTCTAATTACTCGATAGCTTTTACAATTTTTATTAACTAAAAAGAGTTAGAGGTGGTTGGAAAAGAGCGGAGGAGTTTGCTAATATAATTATATTAGTACAATCAACTAGTCAAACTAGCAAATACGGTCCGCTACTTAAGCGACTAAGCTAAGATAAGAGTTTACAACCTATTTTCAAATTATGGCTATATAGGAATGTGTTATGTGTATATGGAATTATGGAGTGAGTAGCAGACTAGCAGTGTAGTGTAGCACAAAGGCATTGCACGGATGCACCTACCTGAGGTACGCCCGTACATAAGGCTAAAGAGTAAGACGCGGAATTCATAGTAGTGCTTTACTGAGCTGTGGCAGTTTCTGCCTTCTATGTGGGATTGATTGATTATTCTTTTATTACCTTAACCCTACCTCCTACCTATACCTTTTATACCTCTCACCTCTCTTTCAATTTAATTTATCTCTTTTTTGCCGCAAATTTATATTATTGAATTTGGATTGCTAGACCTCTTCTTTTGGATTGAGTTGAATCGAACTATATATAATAGACTTAGGTTGCTTGATATGAACTAAAAATAAGCTCAAAAAACATAGGGCATTAATCACTACCAAACACAAAGCACTTGTTATATTCAAGTAGTATACTATATATAGGGCACTTTGTATTATAAAAATAGTAGTCTATTATCATTCTTTTCCATATTTACCGCAAAAGCTAACAAACGTCTTGCTATATTCATTATGGAGGCTAAAAGGTGAAATAGAATGACTTAATTAAAATAAACAACTCACAACAATACTAGTACAAGATCAATTTATATGAAACCGAGAAAGAGCGCGCTCTAACCAGCTAAGCATTAATTAACGGTCGATATATCATTCCGATTTCCGAAACTATATTGTCGTTACCCTTTTGGTTTTTTATGGGGTCATCCGAAACCCCAGCAACTTTATCCGTTGCTTGCCTTGTACTACTACAGTTACGATCAACTGTATACAGACAATACACGCTTCACATTATCAACCCAGATGCTCGCTCACCTGCTAAAAGTCACTTACTAAAAGTTTTCTTTCCTCAATTACTCCACTTTAATTTGATTCACTACATTAATTTTACATCTGTGTATCTTTCTTTCTTTATTTTTTAAATTTTTGGAAGAAAACTTGTGGATTCCATTTGCCCACCTTAATTAATGTTTTAGGTACCACTACTTATATTACTTGCCTACTCGGGTAATGTTTAATTTGTTGCCATGAATAGTGTGTAGTGATGGCTCTCTTTATTTTTCTAATATTGTATTTTTATCACTGTATAACTCATGTAGTCATGTCCGATCCAATTGTTATATGTTCGATCCTAATTATATTTAAAAAAATTGTGGGTTTATATTTTACAGAGTAGTTGCTTCAATTTGACTTTCACTTTCTTCAAAACTGCACCAATTTCTAATTTTGACTACCATAGCCTCGTATGTATTATCATAATTATTGATTGATAATGTCACATATATGACGAAAATTATATTTATATTAATTTATAATGAATTAAGTACATATTAGTAAACAAATTATGTTGAAGTAAAATTATGAAAAAATTAAAGGAGAAAGTAAATTGGTTTCCCATACGCAAACTACTACGATTTCAATCCTATCAGAATGTAGTTGCACATCATTCTCTCACGATTTTCTAAAGATTGCGTTGGTGTAACAAGTATTAGTGTTTATGGGTCGAATGAGGAAACCCATATTAGTCACGACTCAATGACCATGTCTCTTGTTATGCTACACTGTACCAAGCCATGCAAAATATTAGACTATTACATTTTATGAGGCACTAGCAAAACTTTAAAATCCGATCAATGCATGCCCTTAATTAGCCCTCCCTTCGAATCATTGATTCATGCTATCCTTGTACTAGCGTCCATAAATCAAACTGCACTAATTTTATGAAGGGAGCCCGAGTGTGATTTGAGCACGACCTAAAATTTGACATCCATGCAATTGTTTTATGTATGTTACGTTGTGCCTTTGTTGTGATTGTCAAATTACATGTTATCGATGCCTTAAGTCGCAGAGAATAATAATATATTACATATGTCTATCAAAATGACGTATCTATCAAATATATGATCATGTCATATTGTGCTTGGTTAAAAACCATGGTGTTAGATGCTTCATTGAGCCCCATCTTTATAAAATAAATTCCTCTTCAAAGAATATAGTAGGGTGAGCCGACATCAATTTAATGCTCAAATATACCTACATGTATACAAAATGTAGGCAAAAAGCTTATTTTACTAAAATACATTTGACTACCTAAGGGTAAAAAAAAATAAAATAGATAAATAAATAAAGGATTAGAACTAGAATTATAGGCTACCTTTATCAAACTTTAATTGCATGGCTGACCTCAAACATGTAAACAGTCGGTTAACACCTTGATCATCTTCCACCTCCACTTATGGTGCGTTTCCATGGCCCACTTCTCTCACCCTCAAGGGTCCCTTCTTTTATAACCTCTCATATTTTTTTATACCTTTCTTCACTTTTTTCTATTTTATTTCTTCACAAATTAATTATAATTAATAGTTGAAATTTATTAATTATGTTATATAATATATGTATTTAGTGGATGCTCATTATACCCTTGTGTATAATCTAGAATATTCCGGAGACTAGGGTTCACTTATAAGGAACCCTTTTCCTACATTGTATATATATATATATATATACCATTGTAATTGAAGGAGAGATAAATCTATTCTCTCTTAATATTGCCTACAAACTTCCATTTCTATAACAAATTATTCTTTTTACCCATATTAAACTTATTAATTACTTATTATATACCGCCCTTTGTTTCATTGCTTTTACATCCTGGAGTTGTTGGACAATTTCCCCTTTTAATTAACACAATATAAAATAATTTAATTTAATTTATATTCTCCCATGACATGTTGACCTTGATTAATTAAGCTATTAACCTATGGTTAGGTTTGTTAAATACAGTTAACAAGATTTATCTCCAATTTCTTAGTGGGTCAATTACAAGCAATTTTGGACGTAATGGATCTTGTCTCTTATCAATAATCCATCTCTAATTATATCATTACTTTACCACAGCATGGTCTAATATTATCATTTAGTATAATAATAATGTAAAATAATGTATATATTATTTCCTTTATGCCATCATATATTATACAATTCATGCATTGAGATGTGTATTTATGCTAATGTCGTCTAAATTAGATGATTAACAGTGCTTATGGTCCCCCTTGGATTTGATACTTTATTCCTTGGTGGACCTTTTATTTTTCTTAGTGCAATTGATGAATTAATCTTTGGATTTTTATTACTAGTATTTTTTTTTTATTAGATTTGCTCATAATTAAATGCAAGTTTCCAACTAGTGTAACCTTTTTTTTAAAACACTTTCTCTCTACTTTACCAATTCATTTTTTAGTTTACATTTATTAATCTCTTGAATTTTTTAACTTTTACTTGAATTGAGTTAAGTGGCCAATTAAGACCAACATAGAGGGCGCTAATAAGTAAGTATGTACTCAATAAGTACACGACAAACAATAAGTACGTTAACATAGATTATCACCATTTATTCATACAACACCGTATCTCTAGTAATCTATCTATGACGACCTCCTCTTTTGCCAATTTATCGATGGATCTAGATCCATTATCGTTTTTGGTCTGCCAATTGCCGGATTTAAGAAATGTATCGTTATGTTGTATGTAAATGACAAGGAGCTACATACAACAAATTAAAACCCACCAAAAAGGATGAAAACAATGGATGCAAAATGGTGTTGCATACTAATGATCCATGACACTTACTGTACAAGTCTTATTTCATTGAAAATGACATAAAAATATATGATATTACTAATTAAAATATACCCCGAAAAAATATGATTGGTTTTCTTATATATTATGTAAAAAAAAACTAATAATAATATCTGGTCATAAATCAAAACGTAGAGTAAAGGNCTTCCATTTCTATAACAAATTATTCTTTTTACCCATATTAAACTTATTAATTACTTATTATATACCGCCCTTTGTTTCATTGCTTTTACATCCTGGAGTTGTTGGACAATTTCCCCTTTTAATTAACACAATATAAAATAATTTAATTTAATTTATATTCTCCCATGACATGTTGACCTTGATTAATTAAGCTATTAACCTATGGTTAGGTTTGTTAAATACAGTTAACAAGATTTATCTCCAATTTCTTAGTGGGTCAATTACAAGCAATTTTGGACGTAATGGATCTTGTCTCTTATCAATAATCCATCTCTAATTATATCATTACTTTACCACAGCATGGTCTAATATTATCATTTAGTATAATAATAATGTAAAATAATGTATATATTATTTCCTTTATGCCATCATATATTATACAATTCATGCATTGAGATGTGTATTTATGCTAATGTCGTCTAAATTAGATGATTAACAGTGCTTATGGTCCCCCTTGGATTTGATACTTTATTCCTTGGTGGACCTTTTATTTTTCTTAGTGCAATTGATGAATTAATCTTTGGATTTTTATTACTAGTATTTTTTTTTTATTAGATTTGCTCATAATTAAATGCAAGTTTCCAACTAGTGTAACCTTTTTTTTAAAACACTTTCTCTCTACTTTACCAATTCATTTTTTAGTTTACATTTATTAATCTCTTGAATTTTTTAACTTTTACTTGAATTGAGTTAAGTGGCCAATTAAGACCAACATAGAGGGCGCTAATAAGTAAGTATGTACTCAATAAGTACACGACAAACAATAAGTACGTTAACATAGATTATCACCATTTATTCATACAACACCGTATCTCTAGTAATCTATCTATGACGACCTCCTCTTTTGCCAATTTATCGATGGATCTAGATCCATTATCGTTTTTGGTCTGCCAATTGCCGGATTTAAGAAATGTATCGTTATGTTGTATGTAAATGACAAGGAGCTACATACAACAAATTAAAACCCACCAAAAAGGATGAAAACAATGGATGCAAAATGGTGTTGCATACTAATGATCCATGACACTTACTGTACAAGTCTTATTTCATTGAAAATGACATAAAAATATATGATATTACTAATTAAAATATACCCCGAAAAAATATGATTGGTTTTCTTATATATTATGTAAAAAAAAACTAATAATAATATCTGGTCATAAATCAAAACGTAGAGTAAAGGACCATAATAGCATAATATTATTAACTTATTAAGGAGGTGCTAAATGCTAATATGCAAGTTGAATCCATTGTATGAAGTGTAGCTTATGTCTGTCTCGCATATTATTCACCTTATATATTTGATATAATTTACTCAAGTATATATAAGTGTCGATTGTTCTTTGTTTTTTTGTGTGTATCTTCCTCGAAGTTATACATGTTATAAACAAACCCTAGTTTTCTTTTCTTATAAATCATTCATAACATATATATATATATATATATATATATATACACGTATATTTATACATTTATATGATTTATGTATGTGTGTTCCATAACGGTATTTTTCTCTTTAACATTATTTATTCTATTTATGTGATACCCACTTAAAAAGTTTCTATATATATATATATATATATATATATATATATATGAAATCACATATCAACTTAAACAGTTACTAGTTGTTGATACGAACCCATTTTTTGCTGTTCCCTACGTCTGGTGCTTCTAAGCTTCCATTATTCTTGCCACTTGTATGTATATTAGAGTGTGATCAACGTTTATAATATATATACTGGGAAATCGACTAGCTACGGAGTAGTAGTAGTATTGTGGAGTTAGACATTTTTATAACTTGCAAATACTTTAATTAAAGATGAGAACTCGAAGAGCAAGGCGGTCTGAGGTACGCTTTGTTGCTAGCTTAGCTATAACCTTCATAGAATTTTTTTCATTATATCTGATTTTGTATATGGTCACCACTTTAATTTAGGCGTTTTGGCCGTCTCTTGTAATGAAGAAATGGCTGAATATCAAGCCTAAGGAGTATGAATTCAGTGAGGATGATTTCGACACTGAAACTGAAAGCGAAGATGATATTGATGTTGTGTCTGATGGTGTGTATTTTAATTTTCTGCATCCTATATATCATTTTTGTCTGAAATTATCGTTTTTATTTGTTGTTAATGTTTTTTAAATCGGAATTTCTGTTTTTCAGCATTCTCTTATAAGGAATCCAGACTGAAGGATGCTGATGACTGTTTTCGTAGAACTGAGATGAATCATTCCGTTTCTTCCAACCAAATTTCAGGCAATAATTTGTTCTTAATTCTATCTCAATTGAACGAATAATAAGCTTCTGCTAACATTTCCTTTGACTTCAAATAAGATTAGCCCAATTTAACACCATTTCATTTGTGTGTGGTTGTTTGACTTCACTAATTTGTTTTTTGGTGTAATTTCAGAAAACAAATAAAAATACAACGAACTGTGAATTACTTTGCTGATAATCTGTTCTTTTTTTTTTTTTTTTTTGTCTCTGTTCAGACAAACCGTCAGAAGGTCCGAATCAGCTGAGACACAGAAGAGGAATTTCAGAGCAGCTGCGATTTCAGTACATAAAAACAAAAGATGTGAGGTTAGCTCGTAAGTTTGGTGGTGTAATATTCGTCAAAAAAAAAAAAAAAGTCATGAATTAAAAAACAAGACTAGTTAAGTTTAATAACAACAAGAAGTGTCATTATTATTCGAATTTGATAATGGGTTAAAATTGGTTTTAAAGCGACTAATGATGGAACTGTCTTCATTCAGGGTAACAATAGGAAGTTGGAATGTCGCTGGAAGATCGCCATCCGACGGTCTTGAGATAGATGATTGGTTATGCATGGAAGAACCAGCAGATATCTACATTATTGGGTGAGTTTTGTATTTTGACTTTTTTTTATTTTATGGGTGTGTTTGTAATGGGTCTAACTCATTGTTTTCTACTTGATAATTAATCCTGTTTTGCTTGAAATGGTGTAACGGGTCACAAATTTTTGTTGTTTGTAATTGTATTATTTGTGAAAGAATCGGCCTACCATAGTTGTTTACTAATCTGTTTAAATTTAGTTGTCACGTTACTAGTTCAAGTCATACAAATCATGTCGACGACAAATGATTCTAGACAGAAAGTGGAATAATTTGTGCTCATCAAATATGTTAATATATTATGCTTCATGTTGGTAATTGTTTATGCAATCTATTTTTGGAGTTATGGCTTCATCAAGTTGTTTCAAAGTGCGGTAATTAAATAAATACCAACCTCCGCGTTGGCTTTGAAGGAATCAAACTGTTTTCTAATGATTAATTGATTGATGATAGCACTTTCATTTTTGATTTTTTTTTTTTTTAACCAATTTTTTTTAACAAGTAAGCCTAAGTCTTTTTCTGTAATTTTCAATTTAATTTCGTCACTTGTTTGATTCTTCTTTTAAACAACTAGCAAGGGTGAGGACATAAATAGTACCCAAAAAAAATTGTAATTACCTTTTACCTTATGGTCGTCACATGTTTGAAACACGATTAATAAACCTAATTTTACAACTTGAAAAGGAGTGTGTTTTTTTATTATTTGTTATTTAAAATTTTACAAGTGGAAGCTTACTATTGAAATTTGTGGAATATAAAAAAAAAGGATATTTTTTTAGAGAGTAGGTGACAAAATTTTCATCAATGACCAAGTACTCATCAGCCTTAGGGTAGAATCAAAGAAATAATTGGCACTTTTCCTCTTAGATTTGGTAATATTAAGGCACATAGAAGGTTAGCTTAGTGCACAAACAAGAAGAAGCATTGGAGAAAGTTGGATAAAAATTGACTTGTCACTAGAAACATTTTTCAATTTTTTAAAAATAATTAATGAAATATTTGGGACCTGAAAAAAAAAAAGAAAAAACTAATAATGAACTAAATTAATTAATGTAATCTTGTTTTACTCTCTTTAATCTTCTACAGAAAAAAAAAAAAAAAAAAAAAAAAAAAAACAGCATCTAATTTTTTCCCCCTATATCCAAGACAAATGTCCTTAATTATTGTTTTACATAATAATTTTTTGATTAAAACTCTCTTCTACTCCGAATTAACTTTTACATTTGTCAATGCATAACTTCACTTCACACATCACACAGACACGTGTAACAGGGTAAGTTGAAAAGTGAAACAAATGAATGAAATACTCATAAGTGTACAAATTAGAAACTATGTTCAATCACTTGAAATCAAATAGTAAGTCAATTTAGGGGCGGCTGAAGTTTAAGAATACTTGTGAATGTAATTAATGAAGGGACTGTAGCTTAAAGGCCTTGTGCTAGAACTGTGACAAGAAAGAAACGTGTTCATCTTGAAAATTGATTGCCATTTTCTGGTTTTATTTGTTTACCTTTGCATTTGCATCTTGTATATAACTTCAAATGTTGTAGAAGTTGAAAGCATTTTTAATTTGTACTTGTCAAAAAACTCCTAAGTACGGAGGGAGCGTTAGATTTTTAAATCGACTGGAGATAATTGTGAGCGACCTAACAAGGACAATATTCGATAGAGTTTGAACCACTTATAAGCTCAAATCTCACGTTTGCGTCCTCATCTTAAATTTGGACAACTCATTGTCCTAATGACCAATTTAGTATGAGCAACCTAACAAGGACAATAGTCAATACAGTTTGAACCACTTATAAATTCAAATCTTGCGTTTGTGTCCTCATCTTAAATTTGGACAACTCGTTGTTCTAATGGCCAATGTTTATGGTAATTCAACCGCGTTCTTGAACATGTAGCAGGGATGAAAAAAAAAATAGAAACAGTAACTTGGTAGAAAAACTAGCTACTTTTATAACTGTTAATTGCTTAGAATATCAAATAACAAATGCTTATGTTGTGGGAGTATCATGATGTTTACTAAATAGTAATGTAACAGACTAACATGAGTTTTATAAGAATGAGATGATGAACTATTTCGAGTTACTAATAATGTTTTGCATTTTCTATCTCTGGTTCTTTGTTTCCAGTTTTCAGGAGGTGATACCACTGAATGCTGGCAATGTACTAGGAGCAGAGGACAACAGACCGATTTCAAAGTGGGAATCAGTTATACGGAAAACCCTGAATAAATCATCAGATTACAGAAGCTATAGTGCACCTTCTTCTCCGATTTTAAGGTCACCATCTACACTTGATGTTGATGTTCCGTCTTTCAGTATTGATCACTCTATAATGAAACCAAAAGAGGATTTTTACGACTTGGGAAAACATGAACACAAAGGAAAGTACAATGAAGAAATGAAGTTTCAAGTTAAGAAAATGTATGGAATAGACAGTGATAAAAGGATTGACACACCGCGTCACTCATTAGTCACAATGGCTCCAGTTCCTTCTTCTACTTTGAAGTTACGTCGTGTTCTAAGTAGTTCACAAATGAATAAGGGTGTTTCCTGGTTGGATAATCCTCTTGATTTTGATCCTAACTTAATACCAAATCATGTTGGATTAAAAAGGTTACACCCTAGTTTCGCCAATCTGATAGAAGAAGAGCCATCTGAAAGGCCTGAAGACTCTCCTGAATCTGGTTCAGATGCTTCTGGTGAATTTTCTGCAGGAGAAGATGACAATCTCTATGGTTTGCAAGGCCATCAGGACAGTTTCACGAGTCTAGATGATGATGAAGCACATCCTAAATATGTTCGGATTGTGAGCAAGCAGATGGTTGGGATATACGTGTCTGTTTGGGTTCGGAAGAAGTTGAGGAGACACATTAGCAACTTGAAAGTATTTCCTGTTGGTGTTGGCTTCATGGGTTACATGGGCAACAAGGTAATATTCACTTATTTAAAGCTGCATACTATTTCGTTAATAATATGGAACGGAGGGAGTATTTACTTATGCATACTAATTAATGTTTGTTCTGAATCATGTGCTTGAAATTTTGCAGGGATGTATATCAGTTAGCTTATCTCTTTATCAGTCACGAATGTGCTTTGTTTGTTCTCATCTTACCTCTGGCCACAAGGATGGAGACCAACACAGGCGCAACGCTAATGTCTATGAAATCCTTAGACGCACTCGTTTCACATCCATCATTGATGATAAGCAACCAAATAGTATACCTTCTCATGAGTAAGCATGTTTGCTTGAACCTCATTTTTATGAGAACCTTAGCATATACTATGTTGTATAGTCTAACACTTCTGATTTTACTTTCAACAGCCAAATATTCTGGTTTGGTGATTTGAATTACCGTGTCAATATGACAGACTCTGAGATACGAAAGCTAGTTGCTAACAAACAGTGGAATGAACTTCTCAGCAATGATCAGGTGAGGTTTTTAAAAATATAGCTGCAACGAATTCAAATATGAGATTAATAGTCATTTAGCATTTTTTTTTTTTTACCCTTTATGTTGCATAGGGAGGTCACAGCTGCATGTTTAGTAAGTCAAAATTGCCCTGTATAATACAATACAAAACACCAGTGTATTAATGGAGTTGTGATATTCTCTGCAGTTAAGCAAAGAACTTCGGAGTGGACATGTGTTTGATGGATGGAATGAAGGAACAATCACTTTCCCACCAACATACAAATATGAGATTAATACAGACAGATATGTTGGCGAAAACCCAAAAGAAGGGGAGAAGAGGAGATCACCAGCATGGTAAGTAGACAGACATTAGTTTCAGAAATTTATCTCACAAGTCAAGATCCATTATATAACCTATTCCCCCAAACGCCTGTGCTATGAAATGCTCAATGTTTTTTAAAGCACCCAAATAATCATGACTGCCTACTAGTTTACCATTTACGGTGTAATATAGGTAATAATTGATCAACTGATATGATGGGGTGTTGTGCAGGTGTGACCGTATACTTTACTTCGGCAAAGGCATCAAACAACATTTCTACAAAAGATCTGAGATAAAAATATCCGACCATCGTCCTGTTAGTTCCTCGTTCTCAATTGAAGTTGAAGTTTTAGACCCTCGGAGACTTCAGAGGACACTCCATTACAACACTGCAGCCATACATCCAGAGATTTTTCCTGATGAAAATGACTTCTTTGACTTTCAGCAATAACAGGTCATTATAATGTCCTAAACAGCTCACTGCATTATATCATTAGACTTGGTTTCATTTGCTTGATGAGTAACAATAGTTCTCTAAACAGTTTCCGAATTATTGCAGGATGATCAATTCTATAGAGAAGGCTGGCTGATTATATCATGGTAAGGTAAATGGAGGACTCATCATTAATCACACATCAAACTTCGGAATTTCCTACATTTTCCCAGAATTGTGGTTGAAATATGTTGGGTGTGTGATCATCTTTGTTGAGGACAAGTGCTCATTTTAATGGCATTTGGAAAACAAAACTTTCTTTACTAAAGCCCTAAAGGTGTGATATGTGAAACTTTGTAGTGTAATGTTTGATTATACATACCTATATAGATTTTCACACCCATTAGCAGCTATTTTGGAGCAACATAAAAAATTGTACAGAAACCATTTTATAGGAATTCAATTTTGTCTAGATACAAATTGTATACTATTTCAGCCGTGGATGTCAGATATTAGCACCGCGGAAACTCTCAACCGGGACTGAAAGTGCATCAGTTTTGTAAAATGTGTAGTGTATTACTTGTGAGATTGTATAATAAATACTGCTTTTCTTCAATTCTTTCAATTTTTTTTTTTCATTCTTGAGTTGGGTATTGTGGTGGATAGGGAACAAAGGGACTAAGCTGATATTAATCGACCAACCCCTTTGTGCCTTATACACACCGCCAACTTTCTTTCTCCTTAATCGGCGTTTGCCAATGTAAATTTCTTCTATCCTGAGTTCAATCAACAGATGCTTGTATACATCGCGTGAATCGCATTTTTGATGATATTTCATTTCAATTTTACTTTCTTGGTTTATTGAGAGAAGGCATCAGCAAGATTATTATAAATAGAATGAAGCTCCAACACAGGAAATGTCAAGCTTAATTTATTTTATCTTGTACTTAAACTTTACAAAAGCTATTTGACTACTTACTGTCAGTGCATCACTTGCAGTGTAGTTGAACAATCAACTACTCCACAACCACCTATTAGAGAGTAATTAAGTGCAGAAGTTAGTTAGTACATCATAATCTATTGCTAAAAAAAATTGTTTAATATTACTTAATTAGAGCAACTCTTAATCTGTAATGCATACTTAATTACTGTTAAACTGCTAGTACTCGACGACTCAAATTAATTTCGACTGCTATCAAAACTCGAGAATAAAATACATCGTTTGACAGTCTCGAAAATGAAAAACAACCATCCAAATAAAAAATGACCTATTGTTGGAGGTTGAGACTGTTTAACAACACCCATCATCCATTTGGTTGAGCCATTATCAACCAATTGCTTATCCAAACACAAAATATTTTGACTATGATAAGAAGGAACAAAATTTCCACTTAATTAAGTTAATCTTTCTTGCAGTAATACTGAACATAAGGAGTAATTTGAGCTTATTTTGCCAACCCAAAAAATTAAAAACTTTAAGCTACTTGCACTACTTATTTAGTTATCTTTGACTCAAAAAGTTGGTGAAGTTAGCTATATCAAACTTTGATCCTAGAAAATGTTAGTATATGATTAGCAGGTCAGAGTAGCAAGATACAAGACAAAAAAACACATTACAGAAAAACTATAACATACTCCATCACTAGTTCAATTCGCGAAGCAAATGCCATCAACAATGGAGTTTGGTTTGAATTCCAACTATATGACATACAATACAGAACAAACAACAACCACTTTCTTCAAGCAAAGGTTACAAACAATCATCACTTTCTTCAAGTAAAGGTGAAAATGTAATAACATATATACATAGCTCAAGACCTAAACATTGATACAGCACCCATTTACTCTCTCAATTTTGGAATAATTCCGCCTTTCCTGTGATATAATGGTCGTTCTGAAACTACTGTTAGTTTTTTTAGTTGTTCTGAATGGCCTGCAAGATTCAAGCCAATTTCTAGTGCCTGATTTCTACAGAGAATCATGCCCTTTATTGGAAGACATAATCAGGTACATTATTAAGACAAAAGTGTTTAAGCAGCCTCGAGTAGCCGCACAATTGCTAAGGCTACATTTCCATGATTGTTTTGCTCAGGTAAAAGTTTCATCTTTAATTTAACATGCAGTTATTATTGAAGTTTTTGAATTATGGCTAATCAACTAATCAAGGGTGTTTTTTGTTTGTGCATGCGGAAAACTATAATAAAAGGGGTGTGATGGATCAGTATTATTGGACAATAATGGTGCAATAGTGAGCGAAAAGGGAGCAATTCCAAACAGGAACTCACTCAAAGGTTTTGAAGTTATCGACGAGATCAAGGCTGCTGTCGAAGAGGCATGTCCATTTACAGTCTCATGTGCTGATATTGTTGCTATTGCTGCTCGAGATTCTGTCGTTCTGGTAATATCCTCAATTCGAGTTTTCCCTTTTCTCTAGTTCAGGTAGATTTGACAAAACACTGCACAAAATGAAAGGTACCAATCATTGCATAACCCAATTTCAACTCATCTTAAAGTCGATGCGAATCAAAATTTAGTATGACCAACAGTCTGATAATCAAGCTAATTATCAATAGATTTAAATTTGACCTAGCCAAAATGGACTCATATCCAAATCAAATGACTAGAAACAGCTAACAAATACAAACAATCCGAACCACATGCGCTTGTTATAAACCCAACTAGACTAGAATAACTCATTTTCACTACTATCTAATTCGATATGATAATAGAGTAAGTAGACATTATCAATTCATCATATCCTTTCAGTGGAACTCCATAACCAAGTTCATGACTTCACAATTTTTTTTTTCACTCCATTGAAGAGAGGTGGACCAACATGGGAAGTTTTGCTTGGCAGAAGAGACTCCCTAAAAGCAAGCCTAAGTGATGCCAACAAGTACATTCCAACCGCAAACTTATCACTTGATGCTCTTATTGCCAACTTTAAACAACAAGGTTTGGATATCAAAGACTTGGTTGCATTGTCAGGTAACACAATCTCTGATCATTAATTGCATACGAATACACAAGTTACTCTCAACCAAATTTTGTCAATAGTTACAAATAAGCAACTTTGAATTTCGCAACAGGAAGCCACACCATGGGGGTGGCTAGATGTGTAAGCTTCAGGCAAAGGATATACGACGCAAGTTCTCAAGAAAACATATACGCAGGATTCTCAAGCTTCCAGGAAACCTTGAGTTCAATATGCCCAAGATCGGGAAATGACAATAAATTAGCACCCCTCGATTTTAACACACCAGAATTTTTCGACAACCTCTACTATCAAAACTTGATAGAATCAAAAGGGCTATTGCACTCGGACAATGTCTTGGTGCTTGAAGACAAAGGTGGAGAGATACAAGAGAGAGTTTGGGGTTATGCTAAAAACAGACAGTTTTTCTTTGAATCATTTGTAAGCTCAATGATAAAGATGGGAAATATTAATGTCTTAACAGGAGATGAAGGAGAAGTAAGGAAAAACTGCAGATTTGTCAATTAGTAAAATTACAGCTCTATAATAGAGTTTTTTGCCGTACATAATAATCATCATTATCATATACTGTATAAAACACTTTTGAAACTGATAAATAATAATACTAATAATAATATACTACGGCATATCTTACACTGTATAAGACATATCTTTCAATTAACGATTGAGAGATGATAATGAACAATTTAATTTAGACATTTCATTGATATAATCATGCCTTTGGCATCTTTGGATTACAAAAACAAATAGCATGTTTACAAACACATACTCCATATTTGTTAACAATTTACAAGGCCATAAATACAACCTCCAAAACAAGTGAAGTTATCAAAACAGCTTGGAAATTATCTTCGCAACAATCCTTGATCATCAGACAATAAAACTCGAGACCGACACTGATTTTTCTGAAGATAAATCTCACATAAGCAAGCTGCAACATAAAAACAAACACAATAACACTATAGATGCAGATCAGCCACGAAGAACAAAACAGCAGACCTGTAACATGAAGGGCAGAATAATATAGCACAAGCATTAAGACATGGGCAACTACACTTTCGATCAACTAAGAGAAGTCCAGGGTGCAACTCGCATCACTTTCCACATTAAATAGTAGTACTACTGCACGTCAGCACATTTAAAATCAATTGTAAGTAGCAACCATATAAAACATTTTCACCAGAACACAAGCAATGATGATAACAAACATAAAACAGAAACTGCAGACATGCTGCTAGGCAGTTTGCATTCATAAAAATTGGGACTACAGGAGCAATACCTAAATATCAAGAACAAAAGTTCTGTTAAAGACATACCAAGCATCGGACATCATTCAGCATTCAAAAAAACAATGCAATTTACAGAATAAAACAGCAGTCAGTCAATGCAATCAAACTATGGGATTCATTCAAAAAAAACAACTAAGTAGCTATTACGCCTCAGTCATAAGAGTATACTTAACCAATTGACATAATCTATATAATTAGAGGATAAAAATGCAAGAATGCTGAAATTTGGGCTCAGGATATGAATCAGCTTTATCAATCAAGAATTTTCTGAAGCAGAACTGGCATTTAAAGCTGCACATTGATCCTCATCGCCACAACAATTTTTCAAAAGCAAAAAATCTACACCTCCAAACACAAAATTTAGTTCAGATAAAGAAAAGCAAAAAACGAAAAAACTTGGGTGATTTAGCCGTGGGCTATAAACAGATCAGCCACAAAAACAGGCAAAAAACCTGTCTCACTAACTGCATTTTAATTTAGCACGAGCCATTAAGACTTACATCTTCACATTCTTTTCACTCAGAGAAGCCTCCACGCATGTGGCTACTAACATGCTACAAACACAAACATCAAAGCTCAGGATATAAATCAGCTTCATCAAATGATCCTCATAGTCACACTGGTTTTAAACAATCAACAAATCTAGAATTCTCAAATATTATAGAAAATAAGATGGTAGGTAATGTAGCCATTTCCCCAAAATGGACAAGCTGTTTATGCCAGCAAATCTGCCCCATGTTATAAACGGCATTTCACATATAGCATGATGCATATGGGCTTACACATCTTCCCATTCTTTTCACTCAGAGAAGCCTTCCCCAGCATGCTAATGACTACCAGCATGATAAAACTTCCAAATTTAACATGCTCAACGACTCAATTTTTCAAAAGAAAATCACTAGAGTGTTAACAATGCATCATCAGAACGGATTGTTATTCTCATCCACAGCACAAAGACTGTGTTGGAAGGTGTCCTAAGATTAATTTTCCATATCTCATCACTTGAAGCCTTTAATTTTCATCAACCACCCACACAACAAACACCCCCTCCCCCACACAGACACAACCAAAAAAAACACTTCATGAAAGTGAGTTTCGTAAGTAAAAATGAAGATTGCTCAGTGGTGGCGAGTTATAATGGTTCGATTCTGCCAGCAAGTGTCCTCAACTTTAACTCAGAAGAGGGAGCTTGTTATCCTCATTGCAATCTCCAACCAATGAAATTAAAGAAACAATCAAACAAAGACGAAATAATACTGAAAGCACCATTTCAACTATTCAGGATTTACAATTCAGATTTCATTTTACTAAGACACATCAGTTCAAGCCTTCCACAAAACAATGTCAGAACTTATCATCTAGTGAGCACTAGACTTTGCAATTATAACACATAAAATAGCAGCCTCATAGAACAAGTTATCTTTGGTTCTTCCAATCAATTGATCAACAAAGCAAACAAGAACATAAAAGTTAAATCTATAAAAGGATCCAAATGAAAAACAGATAAGTTCTAATTTGAACATAGAAAGCACCAAATAAAAACATATTTCAAAAAATCGAAGACATTAGAAACATAAAAGTGCAATTCAGCAAAAGGGGTTGAAATTTAGCCATTGATAGACGCAGATCAGCCGATAAGACAGCAGACCTGTAACACAAAGGGCAGAATAATCTAGCACGAGCATTGGGACTTTAGCATCTTCACTTTTTATTAACTCAGAGAAGCCCGGGGTGCAACGTGCATTACTTTCCATACTATTACTCTATCACTATCATACAATCATAACATCCTTACAAACCACATGCTTAAAGCTGCGCAAACTACTTTTTTGGACNGCTTTTGTGGACAAGCATTAGGACTTGACAATAATAGATGCTTCTGGCAATATACCCAAAACAAAACATGAATATAATTTGATTTCAATTGCTGCAATTAAACAAACAAAGTCGCAAAAACAAAATAGATAGGAGTAGAAATAATGTGTAATATAACATAGCAGTTGAAATTTAGCCATTGATAGACGCAGATCAGCCGATAAAGCAGCAGACCTGTAACACGAAGGGCAGTATAATGTAGCACGAGCATTGGGACTTTAGCATCTTCACTTTTTATTAACTCAGAGAAGCCCGGGGTGCAACGTGCATTGCTTCCCATACTAATGGAAAGCACACTGTCATTATCATATTGTTCAAAATATCCATAAAAAACACAGGCATGAAGCTGAACAAACTAACTGGGAATTTTGCAACAAGAATTGAAGGGCAAATTGACGATGTACACAAAACAAATCATGAACAATACTGCTTCACAGATTAATTATTAGATATCAACTTGATTTCAGTTGCTGCATTACACATTCAAAAACACAAAACCAATTAATCACAAGCCTAAGTCCCATAATTCACGAAATAAAATCAATCATTCAAAAAAGTACTTAACAAATTTGGGCTCAGGTTATTAAACAGCTTTATCAATCAAGAATTTTCTGAAGCAGAACTGGCATTTAAAGCTGGCACAATAATCATCATCGCCTCAACAATTGTTCACATTCAACCAATCGTAAAATTTCAAAACTTAAGACAGCAATTTAGCCGTTAAGCTGATTTAATCATATTTAAAACCACAAAAAAAACAGGCATCAAATCTGTGACAAACGGCAGCATTTTGATATTGCACGAAGCAGTTGGACTTAAATCATCCTCCCATTCTTTTCACTCAGAGAAGCCTACACGTTCGTGCTACCAACTAAATAACCACTACATCATCCCAATTCAATTTACTGATTTCATCTTTGTAATACCAAAGATTGAAACTTTTTACTGAAAACAGCTGTTATAATGCCAAAGATCCAAACTTTTTACTCAAAACAACTGTTATAATGTCAAAGATTGAAACTTTTCAATCAAAACTACTGTTATGATGCCAAAGATTGAAACTTTTTACTCAAAACTACTATTCAAATGCCAAAAATTGAAACTTTTTAATCAAAACTACTGTTATAATGCCAAAGATTGAACCTTTTTAGTAAAAACTCCTGTTACTTTGCCAAAGATTGAAACTTTTACTCAAAACTACTGTCATACCATAAAATCTAAACATTTAAAGAAAACAAAGGATAGTATGTTAACAAAATGCATCATCAGAAAGGAGTTTTGTTCTCATCCACAGCACAAAGACTGTGTTGGAAGGTGTCCTAAGATTAATTATCCATATTTCATCATTTGATGCTCTTAATATCGAGACCCCAATTAAAAAAAGAAATAATTTTTATTAAAAATAGTTTTTAAATAATAAAAATGGAGAAAGTTCAGTGGTGGCTAGATATAATGGTTCGATTCTGCCTGCAATTGTCCTCAGCTTTTACTCAGAAGAGGGAGCTTGTTATCCTCATTACAATCTCCATTTTTAAAAAATTGAAGAAATAATTAAAAATAAATGGGATCTCAGAAATTTGAAAGTTTGACAACATTTCAAAGATTCAGGATTTTCAGTACTAATAGACATCATAGACCCAGATCAATCTACTGCAGGGTTTCTAACTAATTAACTAATTTTATAAACTAATTAAACATATAATTTGCAATTTTTTTTGATTAAAACACAATTAATAAACTAAATTAAATTAATTTGGATAATTAAGTAGGCATCAGTTCTCCAAGGTGAAAGGTTAGCATCAATGAATATCAGACGCAAATTACCCATTTGTCACTTTAGATTCATCAATTGCCCACTTCATTAACACAATGAATAAAAACCCTAATTGAAAAATTAAAATAAGTGATAAATTAGGCATCAGTTCTCCAAGGTGAAATATGGCATCAATGTAAATTCAGACGCAAATTACCCATTTGATTAATGAGATTCATCATTTACTCCTAAAATTTCTCAAAATTTAAAAGGAGAAAAAAAGACGATCAGAACCTGTCGGGATTCAGTGTGTCATCAAACCAGAAAACTGGATCAGGGGATTGACAGACTAATGAATTTCTATCGTCATTTCGTCTTTTCTTTATTTCTCCGAAATAAAATAAAAACCCTAATTTTCAGCAAATGTATGACCAAAAACCCTAATTTTGAGAAGAAAGATAATTGAAAGAGAAATAAGCTCAGAACTTCTTAGAGGGTTGTGTTTAGCCGTCATCGAAGAACTTCAATACATGTTCAACTCTGGAACACGAAGTTTTCCTCATCGCTGAAAAAATTATACCATAAAATTTGATTAATAAAAACAAAAAACAAATTAGAGCGAAATTTTTGAGAAAAAAGGCGAATTGAAGAGGAAGAGAGTGAATTGGAGGATGAAAGAAGAAGGAGATGTAGATTTAATATATAAACCCTAAAAACATGAAAGTGTGAAGAAGAAACCCTAATTGGGGTTATGTTGGGTTTTTTATGGTTTGGTCCACCCCATCACATTTGGCCCATTACTTGAGTTCATTTGGGCTGGTGAATTTTTCTTTACTAAATTTTGACATGATTTTAGGAGTGTTTGGTGGATAGAGTTTTGCGTCGGGAAAAGAAGTTGAAAGGGAGAGTTTTCAAGAGAATTATCGGTACAAAACTCTAGTTTGAAAAGGCGGAGGTTTTTTTATTAGCGTTTTGCGTATAGGAATTGCAAATGATTAGTTTATCTCTAAACAATTTTACAAAAACAAATGTTTATAAATGTCATTCTACATAAGTAAAAATGTACAAAAAACTTTCAATAATCAGTTACGTGCTACCAAACACTTTTTTGCAAATGGCTATTCAAATCAGTAGTGAAATCCCCTAAACAAAAAATTAATCTACTAACAACAAATCGTATCCTCTAAACTTTTTACACCAAACTGCGCCTTCAATTCAAAGGAAGTAACAAATTTTTAAAGGTTATTCAAAAGTACTTATTTGATGCGTAAGATTTCTATGAATTACCAAATTTACTAGTATATTTAATGTACTACTTATGTTCCTCATAGCTCATGCCAAACAATATTCATGTTTAAAATTTGGATAATATTAAGATATTGGGTAATTGGTCAAAAAGCAAATTAGATTGAAGAGAATGAATAAACTAAACGATGATTGGTTCATAATACAATTGACCTTATATGGTGGTCTCCGCATGTAATAAAAAAGTATGTAACTTGTCCAAAAATAGAATAAATAAGAAGCCTCATAAACTTTAAGAAACGTCTAAGGAACGGAAGAAATACGAGGCATGTCTAATATATCACAATTATTTTATTAACCAACGTTAGTTAACATATAGTTTTTGTTGGGGAGGGGGGAATACATAGGGATAGGGTGCTATATCCACAAGATAGAGACTAGACCAAACTTGATCTAATGCAAAAGGTTCCAACTTAGCAAGGAAAATAGCCAACTATGTTACCTTCCGGCTTCATATGAGACCAAGCGATGGAGTCAAATCACCACAAAAGGATAAAATGTCTTTTGTAATTCCATCTAAATCGGACATGTGAACTGTGGCCTTTTGTGGTCGGATGATGATGGTGAACCAATCAATCACTAGGATGACATTCTTGAACCCATAGAGACGAGCTAGTTTAACCGCAAGTGAAAGGAATTTGCCTTCAGCAATTTCCACTTGCCAACAAGTACTTTGTGCTCCTGGCATATAAGACTTTCACATCCTTGTATTCAAGCACATCTCCCCAACCCAACCTTCAAGCCAAAGACGCATCATAGCATCAGCATTAATCTTAATCACCTTATCATGGGCTATGCCATCTAGTTGAGCTACTACATACTTCCCAACCTAGATCTCCGTGCTCCATAATGTTAATCACCCCGGGCTTCCCTGCTACTAGAAAAATATTTTTTTACTATATCCGTTTCATTTTATTTGCAACAATTTAACATAAAATAGAAAGAAAAAATATCTAATCATTGCAAATAATGTAAAATTGAGATAGTATATAGTTTAAGCTTACAAAGCATTGCTTTATTTACGAAGTAATTCTTTTAACTATACCTTTTTTTTTCACAACAATTTGTTAGGGAAAAAATTGTTTAGGATATCTAGAATCTTCACTACAGATACAAAGTCTATGATCATTGGATGAAAATTTCTTCTAATACTACCGTGTCCTTTAAAATTTTATTCCACAATATTTTTTCTATCAATTTATGAATAAACTTGTGAATAAAATTGTGTCCTTTAAAATCTTTTCCACAATATGTAGCTTTCAATGTTTTATATAAGAATAGAAAACCACTCTAATTTGTCACAGTCAAATATACTCCTTTTCTGCAATATGTAATATGAAAATGACCCTTGAAATGAAGCTATAGCAACGAATGAGATTGTAAAAACTGATGATGAAAGCCATACTCTGGCTACCTAGACTTGCGTCTCAATACAGTTATGGTAAATCACTAAATCTCTCGTCATCATCATAAACTGTATACATCATAACTATGACAATACGTCAATACATATACAAACGCAATCCTTAATACTTAGATCGCCGGTTATCATCCCAGAGGAGCAAGATCCAATAACAGTTGTGCTACTTATAATACCCCGCTACACATAATGGACTAGCTTACATTACCCTGTGTGTTTTAAAAGATGAGAATACTAATGGATATGAAAAAAAAACAGTTGGCACTACAAAAGATGTGGCTCGCTATAAGATACGCTTCTAATGTTGGTTGCCTCACTAAATTCACTGAAATATGCTACTAACGGAGCAGTCATCGTGAACCCGCCAAATGGTTTCCCCCAAAAGGTTAGCCGTTGAAAGAACAGTCAACTGACGAAAGAAGTTTTGTTCTGCCACTGGAAGCGTGTTCGTAATGATCACTTCCTGGAACAAACCACTTGACAATCTCTCAATAGCTGGTGGGCTGCAAAAGTATACATGAATAATATCAGGAGAGCAAAACTGAGCATGTTTCTTGACGAAAAACAATCCCTTGTGAGTGGAATGTTACTATGATAGCCAGACTGATTGTTTTTGTTTGCATATAATATGTGGTGGATTAGACCAATATTTTAACAGTCATTTTCCTATCTCATCTTTAAAAACACTAGCCCAAAATCATAAGACAATATTGCTATTGAAAAGTCAAGTAAAACACAAAGCACAGAATAAGCAATGATCCAAAAGATGAGGTACAAATGTACATCCTCAAGTAAAAAACATCATCACTAAGCTAAAGGTTATTATCATAATCAAAAATAATAATTAGCACTAATAATTTAAATTAACTTAGCAAGATTCACCAATAAAATAATGGTTGATTGTCACAAGAGCAGATAATATAAATGATGAATCACCTATAGGATATTAGGATGAGCGCCATATAATTGTCAAAAGATAAAACAGAAAATAATTGCTTTAATCTGCTTATTTCAAAGTAAGATACTTGCACAAGAAATTTGAAGTTTTCCAAGTATTAACTGGTAAAAGACACGGAAAGTAACAATAAAGAATTGATACCTGAAAACAGCATGAGTGCAACATGCATAGACTTCTCTAGCTCCTACTTCATGAAGCAATTCAGCACCTTTTGTAATAGTGCCTACAATCAAGATTTTCATTAGTCATCAATTCATAATCATCATTATTAAACAAAAGTGAGTTACAG
This sequence comes from Suaeda aralocaspica, assembly GCA_016808085.1. Classification (NCBI taxonomy): domain Eukaryota; kingdom Viridiplantae; phylum Streptophyta; class Magnoliopsida; order Caryophyllales; family Amaranthaceae; genus Suaeda; species Suaeda aralocaspica. Next base: position 5,730,065 of record PYUH01000036.1, read on the forward strand.
TCGAAGCTGGAAAAATAGATTGCATATTAGCATGGTTATTTTAGACTACTTTGCAAATGATGCTTAAGAAGTTAATACTTAAGTGTACACTCAACAGACTTAGCTTTTCTAGAAAGAACAACTTGCGAAGAGAATATAGATGAGCAATGAACATTAATATCACTACCTACAGTAAAATAAACAACATGGCTTAAATGAAATGGAACTTACCAGCAGTATCTATCATGTCATCAACCATCACGGCAACTTTTCCTCTCACATCACCAATAAGATTCATTACCTGCCCGTTAAATTATGTACAATGCCCATTAGTAAATTCATTTGTATTAAGAACTTTAATTGAGAAATATAACATCATGACAATCAATAATTCATAAGCCAAGGAGTCATGGATGAAGGAATGCTAGATAATTCAATCATCACCATGTTTGATATGAATTACTAACATGCACTAATCAGCCAAGGGGAATATAAGCCCCCCGCAAAGTAATACCACACACACAAGGAAAAATTAAATTATACTCCCAAGTACCACAATCAAGAATCAATGTTCAACAAACAAGATATCACGAATTACCTCAGCTACATTGTGCGCATGCCTCCTTTTATCCACAATGGCTAGAGGTGCATCAGACAACTTTTTAGCAAATGCACGTGCTCTAGCAACTCCTCCCACGTCAGGGGAGACTACAACCAAGTCACTTGAGGCAATACCCTTGCTAGCCAAATAATCAAGTATCACAGGCTGCATCCAGGACAATGCAAGCATGAGAAAATGCAAATACCTCTCCTCATGTCACCAACACAGACCTATGGGAAGACTGTGCATTGACAAACATCAATTATTACCTGACAGTAAACATGATCAACAGGAATATCAAAATACCCCATTGATTGCCCAGAATGTAGATCACATGCCAGTACCCTGTTAGCACCTGCTTCTGTTATAAGATTTGCAACTAGTTTAGCAGCAATGGATTCACGCCCTTGAGTCTGCAATAAAAAGGTAGACATAACACAATTAGGTTTTCTATGCTTCTATAAATTGATAAATCCAGCAGCAGACAAGACACGTCTAGTGCTAGGAGTTACAAAATAAGTAAATTTAGACTAAAGGCACATTGCAAGTCAAGCACATGACAAACTTCACATTGATCATTCAAACCTGCTTATACCCTGCAAAACACCAACTGAACGAGTCACACTAACAGCCGAATCAAATCATCAACTATTCAATTTGGTTTTAAATCTCAAGAAAAGCCCCAAAAACAGTTATTTGACAAATTTATTAAAGAAGTTGCAATTGAAAAACCAGGATACTTGCCTTCCTATCTGCTCTGGCATAACCAAAATACGGAATCACTGCAGTGATATTTTTGGCTGATGCTCTACGACAAGCATCTATCATAATTAAAAGCTCCATAAGATTTTCATTTGCCGGAGGGCAAGTAGGTTGAACGATAAATACATCGCAGCCTCGGACACTCTCCTCCAGCTGCACATAGATCTCACCATCTGCAAACCGTTTTACCTTCACTTTTCCCAGCTCCAAACCCATATACCAGGCAATTTCCTAACACACCAAAAATTAACAAGAAGAAACTAATAAGGTGCTTTTACTATTAAAAAAACAACTAAAGGAATGACTGACTTAAAAAAAAGCAGGTTCTAGCGCTATGCAACCAGCAACATGAAACTTAAGCTGCAAGGAGAAACAGGGAAACGGCAGAACATATAAAATTGAGCTGACCTTAGCCAGTGCAGGATTTGCCAAGCCAGAAAACAGTTTCAACCTGGTATTACTCCTGTTAACGGAATTCTCCAGTCGTTTTGAGTGCAAGAATTTTGGCAGCGACTGCTCGTCAAGGACTGGGACAGATGGCCGTCCATTAACCATTTTCAACGACTCATCACCATTGCATCTCTACAATTAATACATAAAAGCGTTAAGGCTTTACATTACATGAAAAAAGAATATCATGAATCAAACATGACATAAGTGATTAGGATAGCATGAGTTCTAAATTACAAATTTACAAGCTCAAGGCTGCTCATTACGTTCAAAAACATAAAAACAAAATATGATCAACAATTAAGCAATTGTGGCACATAGGCATATCAGTGCAGAGCGTTTCAAAGGACTAGACAGAGAGACCTACCACACCACGGGCCAAGGGACAAAATCACATAACTATCAAAGCAAAAAATAGGGACTGTCTGATTTTTTGTATGGCCCCTCCATTGATTGCGATAACGTCAAATAGCATAAAGTCTCTTTCATGAACTAATTTTCGACGAAATTATTTACAAAAAATTTTCAATCAATCAAAACCTTAATCCTAAAAACGGTGTCCACTACATGATCCACAAATGCTTCTTTCATTCGAAATACTACCTTTGTTACCAATAAAATTTAACGATTAGACATTTTTCCTATTTGACACAAAATCTCACTCCCTCAAAAATTAGAAAAATTGCAAAAAAAATAAAAATAAATAAATAAATAAAATTGAATAATTCCAACATTGAGTAACACTTGTATCAGAAACCAAGCACTAGCTAACACTAAAAAAAGATTCCTCTTTTTCAACAAGATAAGCAAAATTTCTATAAACTAATTCTTTAATAATAATAATAATAATAATAATTTACAAATATGCAGAAATTAAAGAATTATATGCAGAAATTATGCAGAAATTCTATAAAATTATACACTACAAAAATAAATAAAATAGAATAAAATAATCCTGCAAATTAAAACACAAATGCAGAAATACATAATCAACCCAATTAAAATCATGTAAATAGCATCTAATATAAAACATACTTCATAAAAATCATATTCTAAACTCAAAATAAAACAAACAAAAATCAACATTGCATTCAAAGAAAACAACTAATAAAATTCCTCAATTCAAAAATTGACATTTTCAAACATCCAAACAATTCGCAAAAAACAAAAAAACTAAAAAATCATCGGAAAAAAAAACATACAACGCGAAATGGAAGAGAGGTACGAGAGAAGGTTGCAGAAGGAGGAGGAGGAGAGATAGTAGGGCAAAACGAAGAAGTAGAAGGAGAAGATGAAGATGATAAAGAGCGAAGAGATGAAGACGCCATTGATGAAGAAAAGCTTGAAAAAAGAGCTAAAATTCGAAAATGGAGATTTGAGATAGGGTTAGGGTTTGGAGTTTGAGTTAAGGGTTGTTTGGCATGAATGATAAAAAAGGGAGAAGAAGACGAAGAATGGCGGTCGAAAATTTTTATTCTTTTTTCTGCGAAAAATTTGGGTGCAAATTATAATTAGTTTGGAGTTTTGGAAATAAATGAAAAATGTTACTAGTATTTATTTTGTATTTTTATACTTCTAAGACTTTGTGTTATTTATTGTAAGTGGGTTGTCCTAATATTTGGCTTTTATGGTATTTCTTGTGTGTATAGTGTCATTATTTCACTTTATGTGGTGAGAGGTAGACGAAATCCCATTGTTATTATTTTATTTTTATTATAATAATGATATTCACTTTATACTCCAGTAGTCTAGTTTATATGATATGATTATGATTATGATTATTACGGAGTACTTTTTATAAATCTATTATTTTGAATATGATTTAGTTTGATTGATTTTGAGAATAAAGGATAGATATTAGTGTTGGTGTGAAAATAGATTGGAAAATAATTTTCATGACTAATTCATTCAAGAGACTCGTATTACTTTTCGATAGATAAAATAAGTTGATATGACTTATTTTTACTAGTGCGTATTTTTGATTAGTTACTAGTCTTATTATAAGTTAGCAGGAGATCTTGAATTCAAACGTTAAACTATCAAGAATGCAACATTGAGATAGTTTCCCTCTTGTCCTTGGCCCAACTAAGCGCAAACTTAAATTGGTCATGTAGTCTAAGATAGGAGTGCCAAATTTGATCTTCAATTCAAAGAAATGTCATATTTGTTATGGATGCAAAATGTTTCAATACATATATTTCCAAAACAAAAAATAGTGCATATAATACGATTTTAGAAAGAAGTTTCATAATATTGCTTTGGGAATACATCTACATAATATATTTTAGGAAATCAGCATAATACAATGTTCACATGATCCCTACTATAGAGATAATATTTACGAAGTATATTACTATTACAACTTTATAATCACCGTGGATTAAATGTTTTAAAATATATACTTAATGCCTTTTCTATTAATGAAAATGTACTCTTACGATCTATTTTTTAAAATGAAAAAAAATCATCATTACAAATATCGCTCATTCAAGTTAACATGTTTCTTTCAAAATGACAAAAACTCTATTTTTTTTGGATGGAATAAACTCATATACGAAGTATTATGTTACATTGTTACTAATATCAATCTATTTGAAGAGAAATGGAACACATTTGATCGAGTGTAATATGATACTATCGATTATACCTTACTAGATACAATCAAAGAAGACGAATATTAAACCAATTGATTTCATGTATGGGTTAGTTGTAATTATTTGATCTTAATTGTTTGAAATCAAATCATACTCCATAGTAAATTTTTACAGTTGGTCAAATAAGAAGTGAACTATTATACGCCAATACACCACTACCATGGTACTGTTGTAAAAACAACACGCCAAAAGGCCCAAAGCCATGGTAATGACGAATAACTAATGCGCTTGTACTCAGCACACCAAGACCATGGTAATGGCGGATGATTTTCATGCTAATACATGGTCAATTTTAGCGTATTGTTTTCACGCCAACTTATTATGGCATTGGTGTGTGTTTTATCTGCCAGGGTCATACTAGTAGCATGAAAACAACCACGGCCTACGGAAAAATGTTTAACTTCACTACGATTTAGGACTACTTATGAACGGAATATAAGTAGAGTGATTGATTGAAAATATATTTCTTGCCTCCGACATGTTAAGGTGGTTGAGCAGCGGAGATGGTATGGTGGTGAAGTGTGGTATGAGATAGAAAGAAAAAGATCATATGTGTTATTAAGTAACGGTGACTTTGGAAATTTCTCTTGCATTTCAAGCGGCTCCTACAAAAATTGGGCGGTATACCCTAAAAAGAAAGCATAAAATACGTATTAGACTTTTTTTTAGAAGGCAATAGCTAACAAGTGTCCCAGACACGTTAGATAAGCATGCTGAAAGTTGAAATAATAATTTAAACAAGCATTAATTACATCGTGTAAAACATGCATGATTTTAACTTGAATTCCCAAATCAATATCATTTTTGAAATTATTAAATGTTAACCTAACGTCCCGGGAGCGTTCGCTAGCAAGATCGTTTTTAGAAGCAAAAACTAATTATTAGCCCGGAAGATGTTTCGAGTCATTGCATATTTATTATGACCAAGAAATTGAAAAATAATCAATGAAATTTTACTTAACGGGATGAAGTATATGAACGGCCAACTGATACAAACATGTAAGCGTAATTAAAATTGAAATTGTATAACTATAACTACTGCAATTATATATATATATATGTGCTTTAATGGTTTTAATAAGAAGTCATATGTAAAGTTTTATATTTGTATTATTAATATAAAATGGTTCATAGGTTAGTAGTGACATTATTATATGAGAATAAAGAGGCTGTAGGTTCAATTCTTGATATGAACTTTAGCAGATTGCATATTTCCCCATCATGTCTTTGACTTCTCAATGCATGTAGAGACAATAACAAAAAATCACAAATCATCGCTTAATTGGCCGAAACAGTCAATTTAAGTCTAAATTATTATGTGTAACTCGTTTTTGATTCTTGTCACATTTTAGGTTGTTTGTATTATAACGTTCCTTTCTAAAAGGAGGAATTTTTAACTTAGGACATTACATTTACATCTTAATTTTGTCAAAGAGACATGAGAAGACTAAAAAGAGAACAAACAAATTATAGGTTCAACAGTTCAAACACAACACACGTATCACGTATCATAGAATTAGTGAATTTAGTGACACAAAATAGTCCCCACTTGAATAGACATACAGTACTAACTTGGGTAAGTGGGCATCTTATATTTAAAGACTTTCAAGAATTTCATTCGGTTGTAAGTAATTATCAAATATGCACATTTTCTTTTCCTTTTTCTTCAACTTTTTTTCTTAGTTTGCCATGTAGTATGAGTTGTGTGATCATTTCATGTGAATGAGGAAGCAAATGTCATCTTCAGAACACTTCTAAAATGAGACAAACAACCCCCAAAATTTAAAAAGGTTAAAGGTGCAATTAGAATTAATAGTTGATAATTATCCATAAGGTCTACTAGAAGAAAAGTGATGACGTTAGTCATTAATTTATTAGTTTAGGCACCTCGAATTATGGTCGTTAACAAATTAAGGTTACATGCATTTTCTGTGAAGTATCAAAAATGTATTCTCACAATGAAGCGTCAAATTATTTTCCCGTATAGAATGGTATAGATTGTAGAAAATATTATTCCTTATGAACCTTTATCACCTAGGTTGCCTCATGAGAGCCTCTAATTTGTTAAACACATATCAAGCCTATATTCAACGCATAAAAGATTATTCACAAAATATCAACTTTTTTGCTACACATATCATGAAAATTCACCTACAATTGCATAGTAGCGTGATATAAAACTAACGATTTCAAAATCTTCTCCTTCAATGATGTCTAGCAAGATTCAAACGTAAGTATAATCGAATTACTTAATAATAAATAGCTATCAGCCTATTACCTGTCGTGCAATAAACTCCAAAATCCAAATCATCTATAACATTTAAGAGTTCAAAGTTACCATGTTCTTCAAGTAAGATTACAAAAATGATTTAACGCATTTGGTGATCGATCATACAAAGACACCATTAGAGATTTATAGATAAGAGCTAAAAAGCCACATAGTCACGTAACTTAAGCAAAACAGAAATAAAGATTATAATGATGACAATGCACCTCCTCGGTCATCTGCTCATCTTTAAACTTAATCCATATTTCAATGTTATTCATGCAAGTACAAGTGTAACATCCATTTGACCATTTTTTTTATTACAAGGATGTAATATTAATGTATCTTTCATTATCACACCTGTATTTTTATTACTCTGTTCCTTTTTGTTCTTCCCATTTAAAATCTTGACATTATTTATAAAATGAAAGAATATTCTAATAATGCTTGTAATATATAAAACATAATATAGTCATATAGTTTGATTCGTTTCAATTAATATTCAATAATTTATATATATATACAACAAAAGATATTATTTAAGGTCAAACAAATTCATCCACACACGAAAAAAACAGAAGGAAACGGAGTAATATTGTAATAAGATTAAATATTCTTGTAGAATAGATCTCGTACTTATCATCTTGTTTCAACCTTTTTACTTGTGTGTTCAAATATGATGTACTAGTACGTAATTACCAGCTTATCTAATTTTTTTTTTTTTACCAATGATTAATGCTGTAAACAGTAGTCTAACTGACCCCTTGACTCCATTGAAGAGATTTTTTTTTTTTTTTATACTGTTTAACCTTGATCATAATTCAGAAGTGATTTGTTAGAGACTTCAGTACAATTATAATGGTTCACTTCATCAATTTTGGTTTTATTTCATAACGAGTATTTGGCAAGAGTTTTCGTCAAAAAATTCTGTCATATACTGATACACCCAAAGTGTACCTAGAATTATGAACACCTACAGAAAAATTATGATCTTTTTGCTCATAAGCGTCTTCCAAATCGACAGATTTCTTCAAATTGAACCGCATGATACAATCTCTTACACGATTACTAGCTTAGATTGACTGCTTAATTAGCTAAAATAGATGCAAATCACGATTAAATAGTAAAGGTTTCAACAATGTTCTGAGAAATTTAGCAGTCCAATTTTGACAATTCCCTACTCAATCTATTAATAACCTGGTTTTGTCAACAACTCTCCGGTACAGAACTAGATATAACAGAATAACACAGCAATTGGGCATTGTATGGCAGCAAAACTTAAGAATTTGATGTAATATCTCAGGTATCCAGAGCATAGTTTTTAACAGCGCGTTGCAACGAATAACTCATAAAGTCATACAATTCTTTTCAACGGATAAGAGTGCCAGAATTGGAATAATACAAATCACAATGTATCACCTTTATGGATTTTTTTCTAGACTAGATCCTCTCCTAATAAGATGAGGATTTATGTACAGGACAGGATGCAGAAATGTGAAAAGTATCTAGCACCTGAATGTTAGGCAAAGAATGTGTACCCATCACTTTGGCACGATTGGAAAGCCATACGACTCCTACCTCTCGCTAGTTTGGTGGTTTAAAGATTCTCTAAAGATTGGTTAGCTATCCCATCTGGAGACTGCAATGAGATAAATAACAGCAATGTGCTACAATTATTTACAAGCTCATACACAAATCTTTGAAGCTTAGCTAAATCACTCTTCAAATAAAAGGACAAATATAAAAGCCAAACCCAGGCTAGTTAGCACATAAGTTCGGAAACATAAAGGTCTAAAACTGATGAAGCGGTTATAATACATAATGCATGACCCCCACGGATGTCATAACATAAGCATGAAAAAAAATTTAGAAGTGAGTGAATGGATGGCAGGGCTGACAGCCTGACAGTGATTACCTGTTCAGAGGGACTAGGTTGAGAAGAAGGCTTGAGCTGTGAGCTTTCCATGTTATCAAGAAGTTGGGTTACCGTCTTCAGATGAGGAATACTGCATACATTGTAACCAAAGATGAGGAAAGGACCAGTAAACGTTTCAATGATCTCACTGGCAAGCAATCTCGGAGAAAAGCTGGTTCAATTACTCAATTCTGTGAAATATTATATGAAATCATAAAGCCCGAACCTTTGTAACCCATTTTCCATATATGCGTCAAGTGATGAGATCACTGATGGAAGCTTCTGCAACACCTGCATCATTTCTTAACTGCTTAGAATATAATTTGAGCTGAAATAAATTATGCTTTCATGGGTAGTTTAAGTGATTATATCATACCTGCCCTGTATTTCTGATGGTATCTGTTTTCCCCAAAAGGTTCTTGGGAAGCTTTGCTAATTGAGCCTATACGTCAAAAAATGAACATAATAAACCAACTTGTGTGTAAAAATTCAGACACTTCTTAGACACAGAACTTAGTCCAAAAACTTGTTCTCATTCAAAACATCAGCAATGTACAAGTTGATTTTTATTAATCATGTTTCAAACAATCAGTCGCCACTCGCCGATGGTATTATGGTATGACTTAACACACCCGGCACCCGCTCTCCAGTAGTTCTTCTTCCATAAGTAACCCAAAGTCCCGAACAAACAAAATCAATCATGCTTACTCCATCTCAGAAACTAGGAGTACATTGTGATACCTCCACTAAAGCTTGAAGTGGTTTGATGCACCAACTTCTATACTGTTCGATGCGGGTGATATCCCTCCTAGTTAAGTACTCACCTAAGATTAAAAGGCTTTTACCCAAACTGCTAAAAACACTTTTCAGGCATCCTATTTTAAATCCATCAAGAGTTTCAGTTTCTTTGCTAAATATCCTTTTCAAACCACTCATTTAAGCATTAGGTAATTCCCCTCACTGTCCTTGCACACCACATTCATTAAAAATGCAACTGAAGTATTCTTTGAGGATTTAACTTGCACAACACAAGTTCGTGTTCCTTCTTAAAAAATATGGCTAAACATTTTGCCCATTTCGGTCTCTTAAATTACACATTTGAAATGAAATAATGGATATGACGACCCAAGCAATTACATACATAAGGTCTTTGTTAATGTACATAACAGCGGTAGCAACCAAACATGGCTGTGATGATCATCTGAAAAGGAAAGAAGACATCAAACCCAAACAAACGCTCGTTCTTGCAAGCACAAATGCAGGATTCAACAGCTCACCCACAAAAATGAAGCGTTCATGGAGGTTTACACCAAAAATCAATATTCTAATTGTGATCCAGTGAAATTCTTCAAACTGATTTTATACTACTCAACAAGACTCCGGTAAGACCGCCTTACGGTAAGAACATCAACTATTTGTGCGTTTTCTTTCTTGTTTTGTTTTGTTTTTTTTTTTTTTTTTTGNGATAAATAACAGCAATGTGCTACAATTATTTACAAGCTCATACACAAATCTTTGAAGCTTAGCTAAATCACTCTTCAAATAAAAGGACAAATATAAAAGCCAAACCCAGGCTAGTTAGCACATAAGTTCGGAAACATAAAGGTCTAAAACTGATGAAGCGGTTATAATACATAATGCATGACCCCCACGGATGTCATAACATAAGCATGAAAAAAAATTTAGAAGTGAGTGAATGGATGGCAGGGCTGACAGCCTGACAGTGATTACCTGTTCAGAGGGACTAGGTTGAGAAGAAGGCTTGAGCTGTGAGCTTTCCATGTTATCAAGAAGTTGGGTTACCGTCTTCAGATGAGGAATACTGCATACATTGTAACCAAAGATGAGGAAAGGACCAGTAAACGTTTCAATGATCTCACTGGCAAGCAATCTCGGAGAAAAGCTGGTTCAATTACTCAATTCTGTGAAATATTATATGAAATCATAAAGCCCGAACCTTTGTAACCCATTTTCCATATATGCGTCAAGTGATGAGATCACTGATGGAAGCTTCTGCAACACCTGCATCATTTCTTAACTGCTTAGAATATAATTTGAGCTGAAATAAATTATGCTTTCATGGGTAGTTTAAGTGATTATATCATACCTGCCCTGTATTTCTGATGGTATCTGTTTTCCCCAAAAGGTTCTTGGGAAGCTTTGCTAATTGAGCCTATACGTCAAAAAATGAACATAATAAACCAACTTGTGTGTAAAAATTCAGACACTTCTTAGACACAGAACTTAGTCCAAAAACTTGTTCTCATTCAAAACATCAGCAATGTACAAGTTGATTTTTATTAATCATGTTTCAAACAATCAGTCGCCACTCGCCGATGGTATTATGGTATGACTTAACACACCCGGCACCCGCTCTCCAGTAGTTCTTCTTCCATAAGTAACCCAAAGTCCCGAACAAACAAAATCAATCATGCTTACTCCATCTCAGAAACTAGGAGTACATTGTGATACCTCCACTAAAGCTTGAAGTGGTTTGATGCACCAACTTCTATACTGTTCGATGCGGGTGATATCCCTCCTAGTTAAGTACTCACCTAAGATTAAAAGGCTTTTACCCAAACTGCTAAAAACACTTTTCAGGCATCCTATTTTAAATCCATCAAGAGTTTCAGTTTCTTTGCTAAATATCCTTTTCAAACCACTCATTTAAGCATTAGGTAATTCCCCTCACTGTCCTTGCACACCACATTCATTAAAAATGCAACTGAAGTATTCTTTGAGGATTTAACTTGCACAACACAAGTTCGTGTTCCTTCTTAAAAAATATGGCTAAACATTTTGCCCATTTCGGTCTCTTAAATTACACATTTGAAATGAAATAATGGATATGACGACCCAAGCAATTACATACATAAGGTCTTTGTTAATGTACATAACAGCGGTAGCAACCAAACATGGCTGTGATGATCATCTGAAAAGGAAAGAAGACATCAAACCCAAACAAACGCTCGTTCTTGCAAGCACAAATGCAGGATTCAACAGCTCACCCACAAAAATGAAGCGTTCATGGAGGTTTACACCAAAAATCAATATTCTAATTGTGATCCAGTGAAATTCTTCAAACTGATTTTATACTACTCAACAAGACTCCGGTAAGACCGCCTTACGGTAAGAACATCAACTATTTGTGCGTTTTCTTTCTTGTTTTGTTTTGTTTTTTTTTTTTTTTTTGAGAAAGTCCGTTTTCTTTAATTATTAGGTTCATTGATTTAATTAATATAATGTTTTTCCTAACAACCTAGTGGTCTTACCTTATATACGTAAGTTTTTGTATTATCCCCTTAAAATTCATAGATTTTCTTAGCTAATATTGGAAACTATAGCATATTTCTGAAATGAATGAACAAATACATTTTCCACAAATCATATCACTAACTATTTGTTAATCAACTCTATAAAAAAACAAATTAGTAAGGGTAATTAGCCTCTTATATGTAACCCTAACAACAATCAAAATCCAATACAAGTATACAACAATTAAATAATTAATGCTATGATCTCCTTCTAATATTCCACTTAAATTTAATCACAATTAACGCAGTTCAATGATATCATCTTCGTACTATAGCATGCACAAAATGCGAAGCAATTAACAAAATAACCTCAAATCAAATTAAGATTAAATTACAAAACTAAAATATTCCAGGAAAAAAAAAAGGAATTATAAAAAATTAATGAATAAAAAGAGAAACCTGAGAAGAAGAAGATTGTTGCATAAGTTGAAGAAGATTAGAAGTAGATTGAATTGATTGTGAAATTTGATCTGCAACTGTTGCTTTTGCTGTTCCTTCTCTACTTGATCCTCCTCTTACTGTCGCCATTTTTTTTTTTTTCAGAAAGTAACAATAATGTTGTTGAATTTGCAGTATTTTTTTAGCGTATTTGCTTAACTGTTGAGGCTTTGAGCCAATCTGGAACCAAAACTCTATGAAAGGTGGTTAGATTCCAGTCCTCTCGCAATTATTGGTGCAGGGGAATCGGACACAAATCCTCCCTCCCAATTGTTATCGCAATCACTATTACCTAGGTTGCTTTAGATTGGGTATTGACATGGGTGCTGGACTGTTGGTACGGTTCGGGTATGGGGTAAAAAATTTTGGTAGGATATGAATGTATAAAAGTGAATATATTAAAAATTAGGGTTTAATTTAATTTAAATTAATGTTCGTCTAAAAAACTTGGTTTAGAGATAAAACCTTAAAGTATCCGAAGCTTTTGCCATTTCCACTGCTTCATTGGGTGAAGCCGAAGTGACTCTCATGGTCGACTACGGATCTTGAACATCGGAAGAACTCGAAGAAGATTTAAAAAGAGGATGAATTTTAGGGCCAAAACTCATATGACGGGGCCTATATAGCAGGACACAACCGTACCCATACCCACTGTGCCACATACATGTACCCAAAAAATTGAAAAAGACAAAGACACAAATTTGGGAGTGGGGACACCGTACTACCTGGGCCGTATAGGTACTCGTACTCTTAACCGACACTCGAAATGCCCCAAATCGTGCATACCCGTGCATCCTAGACTATTACATCAATCACAAATTGGTAGCCTCTCAAAAAAAAATCGTAGAACATAGAATATATAATATGTAGCATTAAAGTTGCAAGAAACTTTTAACTTTTACTCAGTAACTCTGTAAAGACTCTGATTAGTAAACATGCAGTTAATTATTATCATGTTAAACCCCGCTAGTTTGATAATTAAACATGCAAGTATTAAAGGGTCAAACCTTAAACTTTCATATTCAAGTTAAGTTAATGAAAAATACTTGCATTAGTGCATAACCTCTGCTAAATTAAATAGTGCTTATGAAATTACCCTTTACAAGGAGCATATGTATATATTGTAAGCATCAAGTGGATAATAGTTGTATTCAATTGAGAAAAAGGTGGGTTTGAAGATTGTAAGAATTATGAGTCAGTTGTGTGTCGTGTTTTTGTTTCAATTCTTGGTAGTAATCGTGACAACACCAACCACATCACATTCCCAACCTATTCGTCCCCTACAAATGATTTTACCATCGTTCAACAAACAAACATGTCATGGATTGGTCGCGTTTTGATGAGAGAATGTGGTGGAGTCCTGAATCTTATAAGGCTTCAAGTTTGTGGAGATGACGCCATACGATCCATTGAGGATGGTAAAGTTATAGTTAGTCTACCTTGCATCACCTCCTCCTCCACAAGGAGCCTGTCCTCCACCTCAACGAGCCTCGGAAACCTCCCTCATATACTCCATCACCAATGGAACAACTGACACTCTTTGAAATAAAGGTGCCTTCCCCATCCCTTGAACAAGGGAGTCCACCAACACCTCTCTGAATTAAATGTCCATCAATCAAATCAAAACCACCATCTCCATGGTCTAATCCCACTATACACTTGTCTCCCAAACCATCACCTTGTAACTAAGTTTTTCCATTTGACCATCAAATTATTATTCACTTTGGAACTTTGTGATTCATAATATGTAGTAGTAGCAACAACAACAACAATAATAATAATAATATATTATGAATACTTTTTATATGGTTATGCTCATGAAGAAATTAACCATTCCTTATTTATAATTTCTCCTCCTTATTGTTTGTCGATGAATTTGAAGGGTGAAAGACTCTAAAAATTTATTAACTATTGGATTAATGATTATATAATTACTCTGCATCGAAATATAATACAAATTCGTCAAACTTGGTGGAATTGCATTTCAAATACAATAAGTAAATCTAGAATATTATGAAGTTGATGGATCAATGTTTTTTTACATATATATTATATATTACTAGTGTTCCATAGTAGAATGAAGGTTAGTAAATCACATAAACATACCATTAATCCACTAGAATATGTCTCATGTGCAAAACCTCTTATTAGAAATCTAGAGAACAAGCAACTCACCTAATATCAACATATCGGGTGACATTTATATTTATATAATCAGTGCATCCGCTTGATCAATTACTTTGATCCTGAAAAGTCACGCACACTAAACATGACAAATATGTAATATAATTCAATGTACAATCAAACGATTATTCTAATACTATTTATGTACTACAGAGTATAATTCTACAAATACCAGTTCGATCATAAATCGTCACAACTTTTACATACGCGTCAAATGTTCTTATTAGTTAAGAGCAGATAGAACTGGAATGGCCATAAACAATATGATTCATTAAGGATAGTTGTGTTTATCATCATCATCATCATCGTAATCATACTTTTTATTGAAAATCTATAGCACCAAGTAATTTTTTTTTAAAAAGGGACAAATGTGATTGTGAGCATATACAATTTAATCTATTTAGCATTTCCCATAATCTAACAAGCATCATGTTTTAGGCAATTTACCAAAAAAAAAACTCAGCTAATCAAAGTCCCATAATCCTCTTGAAGCAATTGGTATGTATCCTAATCGGTAATTCGGTATCTTGTTGGTAATTGGTAATTCGGTATTCTTTTAAATTGACTTCACTCAATCTTATATGAGGCCATGCTCTTTCATTATATTTTCACCTCAATTTAGTCAATTAATCGACTTCAGCTATTAATGAGTCTATAATAGTATAGTTTATGCTATTGTCGTTCAGTTTAATTCATTTCATTTTCATTCGGTCTAAAAGACGAACGCCTAATTACATGATTTTGCCACCCTAATATAACAAGATTCTTTGTCCTTGAAATCCTCTCTATCTCACGGGTTTTATACATGCGAGCTACTCCACATACGACGGTCGACGAAACCCCTAAATAAGCTAACGTAAGATCTTCTTCAACCCTCTTTATTTCTCATATGTGAACTTTACTTACTTTCAATTCAATTCAATTCAATTCAATTTCCCCCATATCTTTAATTTTGATTTTTTTTTTTTTTTTTTT